>JWZT01002870.1:881424-923353 GCA_000827895.1 Thelohanellus kitauei | reverse complement strand
ATTTACCACTATTGTTAAGCATTTAGTTTAAAAATCATTAAAGGTGATATTAATAATTTTCTTTTAGAATAGGGGGTTTCAGGTGATATCAGGCAAACTGTAATGTTAGAATTACTGGGAGGTTGACCGGTTCTTTTTAAAAATCTTTAAACGCTGACGCCTACGTTAATTGGTGAAATTATACAACCTAAATGCGTCTGCGTCTATTTCTAAAACGTTTCTTTCTTTGTTTAGTGAGTTATATATCCATTAAAAATTTTGGGCAACTCGCCTCACTCAACGTCGAACGTGTTACCATGTGTTAATTAAATAGTAAGTAGAGCTTTTATATCTTTAGATTTTTTCTCAATCTTTCCCTTTTGACGATATACTGATATAAAAAAATACGACAGATTGAACATCTGATAATTGGTTTTGTGTTCGAATCATGGTTTTCGGTTCAATTTCGTCGTTTTGAAAAATAAAAAATAAAACTCATCTCAGGTTTAAAAAAATTGGTTTAAGCAATAATTTCATTGTTGAAAGATCGACGAATAAATGTCTTCATGTTTCTGTGCCAACCATGGCAGTCACATATTTCTCAAAGAAATTGTGAAATCCTCATCAAGAAGATCTCCGATATTTTTCTATCTGGAGTCATTTTTATGGGTTTATCCTAGAACTCTTTTTTTCGCAACACTTCCCCATTTTTGAAACTTGTTGAGAATATTAGATATGCGACATCTAGATAAATGATCATAAATAGATATTGTTGCTGTCGAACCTGCAGTTTTCTATGAGCCGCTATAATTCTTGTTCTTATACCTTCATAAACTTTATCGCAGATTCTGTGGCTATAACTGGATTTATGTTTTCGACAGCTAATTAGTTCCAAATTCATTATTTGGTTGGATTTGTAAGTTGTTGGTTTGAATGATATTGTCCATTTTCAAAACGACGAAATTGAACCGAAAACCCTGTAATTCCCTCGAAAATAAAGCCAAACAATTACCAAGAACTGTGTAAATTTGAATTTTTTCAACCACTATATATTCTTATGTTATTTCGTGAGAAAATGAGATAATTTCATGTAATATTTATTTTTGGGTTGTTATCTTTTGGTGTCGATTTTCAGACCATATTAGAAAACCGAAAACATATTGTTTTGAAACTTTTAGACATATCTCTCCGTCACATCACCAAATTTTCTTGTCAAGTGCTTTGGAGGCGCTATCTGAACAGCTACTATGCACTTATTAATAGGCGTCAAAAAATCAAATAAATATCTTGAAGTAAACATTCATCGCCGAACCTCTTTTCGATAAGCTAAACAAGTTCCAGTGTCTACATCACCCGAACGAAAATTCATCTTTTTTATCTTGTCACTAAATACGCATTTGGTAGATATTCTTTGTCTATTTAGTACACATTGATTTTACTTGAAGAACAATTTCAATAATTAAGACGATTAAGTTCTCAATTGCCTTAGGATAGTTTTATCCAAAGACCATAATTGATTCTTTCACCCACTTAGAAAAATCCATCAAGTTACCAACCCAACCTCCTTTCGATTAAATAAATTATTGTATTGTCATTTTTTATAACTGGTTATGCAAGAACCTTATTAGATCTATTTACTTTTTTCACATACTTCAAGTGTGTTAACAAAAATGTTTTTCTAAGAGTTTAAGATGCAATTAATTTGAAAACAACGCAGAAATTTAGACCACAAACAGCGATATTTTTTGGATATGCTGATGGCATATGGGATTCATTTTAAGTGCAATATTTCGATATTTATCGTTTGGTTGTGAATATATGGTCCTCTTCGAGCTTGGTTACTCTCATCGAATTATCACAAATATAAATTTCAAGCTGAGTTCGCAAATAAGCTTATCGACTCCACACAGTTCGTCATACATCATAATGGTTGATTAGCCATATACTTTCAAATATTTTTGTCAGCCATCTTTTTCAAAAATTCTCTAATTCAGAAAACTGATTTGCTGTCTTTATAAATTTTAGGTGTAATTCAAACAAAAATTAAGCTTTTATGGTAGACTAAGTTTATCTGATTTTTAAGTTCTTGTAATCGTTCCTCGAAAATGACTTTTAATAAATGAATGAAACGAAAAAACCAATCTTTTGTTTTAATCATACAATTCGCTTTTGAGAAACTCTATAGCATCCCTACTCCGGCCTCATCATTTTAATTTGGACGCATGACTCTTTCTAAAATTTTGATATTTTTTCCTGCTATTTTGATCTTGTCGTTTAATTAACTCCGCGTAAATTCGGAAAACTTGTTCGTTTTTAAAAATATCCAATTTGTCTAAGCTTCATCATTGTATACTTGATCAATCAAACATTTCATGTTTTCCGTGATTGGCAATTTAACATTCCACCTTATGGCTTCATATTAACAGTTAACTTATGAAATGTCATACAAAGTGCAAATACGTAGATTTCTAGCATTTTAATTATAAGCCAAAATATTTACATTCTAGGTGCGATAATTTTGGATTCTTATTAAATGATTTTCACAGATAGATACATTCGAAAAGAAATTGCTCACCCCGGATAATTCTACCATCGATAAAGTGTCTTCAAGTAAATATTTAAAAATAGGAATATGATTATATTCCTAGTTTAGGTGATTCATGATAACATTTTCAATGAGTCCCACCCATGGATATTACAATTTCATGTTACCCCTCATAATCTTTTGAGGTAGAATGCTTGAACGTGTTTCAAACACACACACAAAGCCATAGCATAATACATTTATTGTTTTAACATGTTAATCCGAGCATCGACTTTTTTACAAATACATTTTTTGAAACAAAACTGGCTTTTTTGCTGTTAACGTAGGTTGTGATTAAAATTGCATGTGTTCATGAATTATAGAATAATTAAGTAATAAATCAATATATTTTAACTTGCCACTTCATACGATGGCACAGGAGTAGATACCATATCAGCCCTAAAGTTTGGAAGTTGAAATATTTTATTTTCTCTGAGTTCATGATCTGAGGTAAAAATACAAATACATGGCTTATAATTTTTGTCAATCTTCAGTATTTCCTGGTCTGTTAAAGTTATAAACGTGTTAAACACGCGTCCTCTCGATCTTTGATGTTTCCTTCGACATCCCAACGTTAGCACAATGCATGAAAGTACGAACGTCACAAAGACGGCCAAGTGATAAAAGGCATCAGAATGTACCCAATTTTCTTCTTTTATACCATCCTCGCCTTCGATCCAAACATCTTCCATCGCACCAAAAGCGCTGCTCAAGTTAACGCACATACTAATACAAAGGAGATCGTAAAAGTTTTGGGTATATAACTCGGGAAGACATTTTTTCTTGCATAAATCTGGTGCATCGTTTTTAAAAGTATAATTCGTAATGACATCTTTAACCCTGAATATTTTGAATTCGCTTAATGCATAAGCTTTCGTAAAGATCGAGAAAAATAGAGCGTAAACTTGTAAACTTGACTTGATTTGCTTCATTTATACTCGATGATAGAGTACTCGAACACAAGCTTAATGGGTAGTGATTTATCCGTATATTTTAACAATCATCTCTCTAAGAAGGTAAAAATTTATGGATTAACCCAACGAAAATATTGATAAAAGTAAACACCTTATTTGCAAATACGAAAGTTATTACCTTCTACGCCTTAACTTATTCCATTTAATACTCAAATAGAATTTCGAAAACAAAGCACGTCAAATAATATTATTATGCTTTTTATTTACTATGACACATCGACTTAACAAACAATATGGCGTTTCCTGAACCATCATTGATCTTTATCGTATGAACTATGGTATCATCAAATGGTTTACTACGACATAGAGAATCGATATTCAATTTTGAATATCGTTTTCCTTGTTCCAGCGCTATTCTACCAACTACTGTTTGTGATGTCACGTAGCCCAGCAAATGTCCCACACTTGACAAACATGTTTCTGCTTTTTGGAACTGCTGGTGAATTTGTACAACCAGTTTTACAAGAATCGACAGTAGGATTAAATCCTAAAATTCCTTGGTTAAAATTATTTTTGCTTTTTGTTTCATTCGAAGCCCTTGAATAATGTCAATCAAATACCATCCATCATCAGTAAAGTAGCCTAAGATATCTGCTGATATTATATATGCCCTACTTATTTCTTTTTCCTCATACAGCTGCTCAGGGGTTCTAGAATTCGTACCCCTCCACATATTCTTTCATTATTGAATATACTTTTATAAGTGTTTTAAAATGAACTCAAAAGTCATTAAAATAATCAGTGTTTAAAGTAATTTGTTCTTTCTAGACTATATCAGTTTGTTATATGGCGAAATATGTCACTGAAATTCCTTCTTCTATTGACGTTGAAAGAGTTTTTATCGATAACAGAAGATATTCCCGGATTATAGACATTTGGAAGCTTTGAAATTGATAAAAAAATTGCAAGACAACACTTGCGATAGAACGATGTTTAACATTAGCCCGGGAGGGATTAGATATGATTGGATCGACATTATCAATCGAAGCCTCCTGGGATTGAAACCATCTATAATCTGCCATATTCATCACGGTCACAACTAATTGGCATGCTTTTTGATACTCTTACTGGTTCATTCTGCTGTTCTTGAATCTGTCTGATGGCCCCTAATTTTTAATGAAATTGCATTTGGCATCGGGTTTTGCATTTAAAAATGGATTTTTAATGATTCAAATCAAAAATGTAAAAGATTTCTTAACAATATAGGCAACAATTTTTTTTGGTGGTGGGGGGTTACGGGGAGTTTACTCTTGTTATTGATGGTTTTTGGTTTTATCATAATGCTGAAGACTTTAATGACTCATTCAAACCAGGTAAAATTGCTTCCGAATTATAGTCCATTTCTTAATCCCTGGAATGAGTTATTTTTAGAGATAAAATCTATTGTTAGAAGAGACGGTACAGGGCAGAGAACTAACGACCTCATATCAAGAATGGAATGTGCTTGTGGACAACTGAATCTTGCAAACTATAGCAATCACTGTGAAAAGTTCGTTAACCAGTCATTAAATCAAGACGATAATTATAGGAAATATAAATCATTGTTTGGTTATTTTAGTTATACATATAACAGATTTCGAAGTGAATCCTAAAAAATCCATTTTTAAACGCAGATCACTATCAGAGATGAAACTTAATGACTGAAACTTCTATTGGGTCTTTCGAAAGCCTCAATGGACGCCTGCTCATCTGATAAACATTAATTTCAAATATTACAAACTCTGTTTCTTCATTACTTGAATGATGGATGACTTCCTTCTAATAAACGCTTCATGCACCATCCAAAATATTTATAAATTTGGTACATTTATCATGAGATTTGGGCATTGTTATGACCGAGCTTAAGTATCTCAAAAATTTGCGACGTTGTTAAAGGAGCCCATAAGAATCGAATTTCACTTTTATTTATGCTTCTCATCGTATGGCTTATACGAACAAAGAACTTTCCCTAGATTATTTGAGCGCTGTTCATTTTAATATTGTTTCTCTTGATAAAATATGGAAATTTGATTGAGGAAAACTGCAAGGAGATAGTTTTCAATTTATAAGGAACTCATAAAACGTGTGACACTTGTCTACCCAGTTGGATTTAATCTCTATCAACCCAATATAAAATTGGTTCATGCAATCCAGAAAAATTACCATATATATATGTTTATTTATCTGATGACGAAACATCCCATCCTAGCTGAATTTTAAAGCGGCCATTGTGTAGTTGGGAATCCTTAATGAGACAAGTTTTTGCATCTTTTATGTTTATTAATGCTAAGAATTGATTTAAAAACATTTTCCTTATTCTCAGATAATCTTTATACGATTTAAAATTAATTTATTACGTTATAAAACCTGATGAGTACTTTTTAAAGCTCATGCTGATAAGTTGAAAATTTTCATTTGCGTGATGTGTTGAGCAATTAATTCACCCTTCAAGTACTAATTTAATGCCAATGTTGCATTTTGTCCTTAAATCTCACACTTTAAATAGTTAATTTGATTACAGGTTAAAACATTTATGCTTGGTTTGAATCATATACGTCATCATGATGATAGCTGGGTCTTTGTTGTATAAATTTTGCAATGTTATACCAAATCATCATAATTTAAACTGTATAAATTGCAAATTAATCAATATAATATGCTTAATGATATGTTCAAAATAGATTTGCCGATTTATTTTACAAGGATCATAAGCTGATTTCTAAATGAATTATATTTAATTATAGGTTATCTCAAATCATGGAATTGGATGAAAATAAGGTAACCCCCGGTTATAATCAAGGAATTAACGAATGAGTTTCAAGATACACTTGAAAAAATAGACAAAGCTGTTCTCATGGAACATTACAATGTTGAGCACGTAGCTTGATTTGTAAAACTAGAATAAAAAGATAAGGGAGTTTATGGTTCTTGATAGTGAAACTACGATCGAAAGCATAAAGGTTTGTTTTTCTTGTTTAATGCTAAAAAGAGTTCATAATTTGTCAACATCTTCAACCACAATTTGATTCAAAATTCTGTTAAATGGTTAATATCTTTTAAATTTAAGACAATTAAGATAGAAAATGTTTGCATAAACAATTTCAATTTGGTTGATTGATAGAGCTTCTTTATTTTTCAGAAGTAGTCAAAAATTCCGTTAAGAAAATATATTGTGATCAGCCAACATGATAACTTATGCTCAAAAAAGTGATTTTTTAACAATTAGCTCCGAGTGAACGTGTATAGGATCGTATTTTCTAGATTATTGATATTTTTAGTATATTTTTACCAATATATCATAACTGTATTATATTTTCAAGTGGTTCTAATTCTTTTAAAATTATTGGAGAGTGATTAGTTTCATATCTCACGTCAACCCAAAATCAACTAATTAATCTGCACTATTTCTTCAAACTATCAAATTATGGTCTTCCTTGAAATTAACACAATAAATTTAACTGAGTCAGAATAAATCGAATTTATCATCATTTGTGAGATCCTCCCCCTTTTGTATTTAAACTACCAAATCCATGAATTTTAAAAACAATTACAGGTGTACCATTTTTTCAGTAGGAAATTTAACGAAAATAATATCAAACATAAGGCATATAGTCAACCCTGTTTATTTTTCAGAATTTAGGAACAAAAATTTGGAAAAACTGTAAAATAGACAGGGTTAACAAGAAATAGTGGTTAAATGTAGTTAAAATCATTTACCTCAAAATAACCTGAAATATTAGACTTCAGTTCTTTTTGCCCAGTAATAAACCTTCCAATAACTTAAATCGATGTCTATGTTCTGTTTGTGTCCTTTGAGTTTAAAATAAACGATTGCCACGTTTTAAAAATACCGTGTTTTGCATCAAATATCGTGACCAGGACGACCAATATCGTTATTCATGAAAATGAATGCAGGTAATATTTTTGAAAATATTATTATGGACGGCCAATAGAAAGGATAAATTATGATAATTTAAAGGCTGTCGAGACACCGTTTAACACCAAATTATACTATTTTTTGGAGTCAATTGTTAGGATGCCGTTAAACAAAAACCTTCAGTTATCGCTGTAAATAACCAGAGAAACAGTGTTTTTCAATCATATGGGGTTTTCCCTCAAGTTGGTATTTTTTCGATTCACTTTGGTTTTTTGATACTAATTTTTCGTAATTTAATTTCTAAGAATTATTTGAGATGGATTGACACAATAAATATATACGGATTTATATCTAGGAGATTTCAGAAAATCAAGACAACAATATCAATCAATACGAGATGTGAGTTTTGTTTCAACAATAGATGGAATGAAAATGGCCCTGAATCCCAACAGAGCAACATCAGCTGCCATAGACCAAGTATCTTCTATTCTTTTAGTCATGTTGTCCAGAATTTGTTATTTTTTGACAGTGCAAGTGATTATTCTTTTATTATTTTTCGGTATAGGATGCATTTCAAGATTAGACAAACCGTAGTCTTTCAGAGTTTCGAATTTAATTCTTAATAAGTACCTTAGTCGGTATACCTTTATCTGTTTGGATTTATTAAGGCGAGCACTCAAATTCTTTGGCTACTTTTTGTTATAAATAGCCTTAACAGATATATCCTTTTTATAATGCCATGAAAATTCGGACAAACCAAATGAGAAGGTTTTTGATGTTTTATATTCAAGATAATCGACAATTTCTTTTTTATTCTTTCATTAACAGAACATTGGATAAATTTTTTGTTGGCATTACCATTAAACAATAAAATTACAAATGCTCATCATAATCAGAATTCAAGAAAAATTGTTGTTGGCTGAAAATTATATGGGGTTGACTATATTTGATTGCACCAGCATTTGCTAACGACATAGAGTTTTCTCTCTGCTCGATGATTTTATCTGAAGAAAAATGGTTGTTGGCCTTTTAAAGAATTATTATAATAAATGAAATCTTTTTGAAAATCAACTTTTTTCACTTTGGCTGGTATAGACGGATATAAACACCAAAATGCACCCATGTGTTTATGATTACAAGTTTTTATGGTCCATATATTTTTCATTAAACAATTTCTTCTTACGTACTCATCAATGTTTCATGAAGTTATATGGTTCGTTCGATTCAAAATATATTTCCATATTCTGGAAAATCGTGGATACTAATTGGCATCCAGCCGATCGAGGAATTTAATTTAATGATAGATCCATAAAATAAACAAGACGTTCATAAAATCTACCAACTGAGAATCGATTTTCTCATGATTAGCTATTTTATGTTTATATTTCAACATGTAATTTTGTAGGAAAGTGCCAAGTTACTGGGAAAGAGCGATGATACATCTAAAGATTGTGAGGTGTTGCTTTCGTTTTGTCACGTAGGTGAATTTCTGACCATAGCTAATTCTAAGTATATGGGCAAGAGACTTAAACAGACGATCTCTCGATGTCAAGTTGAGTATTGAGGTATTATTGTTTTTCATTTTTTAGGGTAAACGTGAAAGTGCCAGGTATGAGCAAACCTATTCGTACCTTCGTCCACTCCTCAAAAAGCTTAAAGCCAACGTCTTGATCTTTTAATATTAGTCTTTAAGCAGTGACATTTTGAAGTACATGACCCTCATAATACATTACTGTCTTGAAAGAGAGTATATAAAGGCATATAACTTTATTTACTCAGGCTAATGATGCATACTTACAAATGGCAATTGGTAACGCGCCATGGCCAATCGGGGTGACAATGGTTGGTATTCATCCTCGAACTGGGAGAGAAAGAATTTCTCAACATGTAGCTCGTATATAATGTTCTAAAATCCAGACGTTTTGAACGATGAAACTCAAAGAAAATATATTCAAGGTGTGAAAAGGCTGATGTCATATTGCCAAAAAACATACCCGACAGATCCTTCAAGGTCTGTGGAATATGGCTGGGTCGAAGGAAAGTACAAGTAAATCCAAAGTAGCTGGCCCTTTCTCATTTTACTAATTTATAGAAATATTTCCATGGTGTATTTATTTACAATTTTAATTTTGAGTGATTCGGGTCAAAAAGAGGTTGTTACTTCGTGGTTATATGGTTTTATCCATAAACATTAGAATGTTTGGTGTAGCTTCTGAGATTTATAACAGCGCGTTCACGATTGCTAAATTTAATACACTCAATATATTAAACAAGTTTTTAAAGTCGCTTTATCAACATGTTTTTTTGTTGACAAAGCGCAGGAATTAATCCATTTCAAAAATACAACAATTTTCGATTGGTTGTTAAAATGGTGTTTAAATGACATTTCGTGTGTTAATATTAATTAGCCTCACCAAACATTATGGTTAGTTTTTTCAATGATTATCCAATCGAAGTTTTCATGTAATACAAAACCTATTTAAACACGTTAATTGGGTATTTTTGGCACTCTCTGATACAAGTTTTGACTCATTTTTGCTTGAAAATCGCATTTAATTAAAGATGCAAATGAAATCGTCAAGGTAAGGTAAATGAGGTTATTATTGCTTCACAGATTAAAGTTACTATACCATTTTTCGTTAAAATTTTCCGGTGTTTTTAAGGCTACAAGATTGAAATTCAGAGATTTATTGTACATTGATAACTTTTATCATAGGTGTAAAATAAACTTCATGAAGAATAATGGGGTTCTGTAGTTTATTGAGCCAATTGGCTTTTAACCTTGAATGCATCATATGCAATCATTTTGAGATATATACTTCAATAATGATTACATTTCAAAGTTTGAGCCCCAGCAAATTGGGCTGAACCGAAAATAGAAAGGAAAAATCTTAAAAATGGGTTACTTTTTGACTTTTGAATCGTACCGACGAACTTGAAGGATGAAGTAAACATCGTCAACGTCAAACCACTGATATATATAACAAACGCAAGAATGACAATAGAACTATAACCGATCAAACTCATGTCTTCAAGGTGAAAGATAATGAAGTCGAACACGAATATTTTCGATTCCTGTACTTTACAACCAATTCTATTAGCTGCATAAGGTAAATAGTGCAAAAATATTGCATGAGAGGGATCCAGTAATTAACACACTTTTCTCGAAATTTTGACATGCGACGTGGCAACATTTGAGCACGAACTAGCATAATATGGTACCTATTCGAATGTCACCGGGTTTTTCTTTCGAACTCAATCTTTATGACGATATTTATTGAGAACGTACATATTCGTGTTTATTATAATTTTTTAAATTCAATGTCGCTCAAAAATATAAATCCACTCCAACTTTAAGATATATGATTTTAAGAATGTCAAGATAAAATTCAAGGCTTTGATGAGATCTTAATAAATATTTGAGTCTCATGTACCCATCCTTGAAAATGTTTCAGTATAGAGCGACTTTAAGCCATGTTTGTATTTGTTAATAAATACACCGAGTTGGATATCGATGTTGTTTAGATAATTCGCTTCCATTTCGAAAACAGATACTCAATAGGATTGAATTGTGATGAATACAGTGGTCAAAATATCATTTCAAGATACCTTCAAACACTAATCTTATTTGAATCCATCTAAAATTATATATTCTCAAGTTTTATCTAAACATTTTACAGTCATAATTGAAATTAATCAATGACAAAATTCAATCACAATAGGAGTGTTTACATTACATAATCAACCTTGTGTTTGTGAACCAAATAAAATTTAAGGATAGAAAAGATAAAAGTGTTCAATGAATATTAAACTCCAATAGTTATTCTGTGGCACCCATCGAATCCCCATGGATTCATTCCATGTGCATCCGTTTCTTCATGATATAGGTTGTCGCGTCGAATCTACACAGTAACTTCGGTCGCATTAAATAAAAAAATTCCTTAAACCTTCAAAGATATTTCCAGGGTGTCCTTTAATTAGAAGGCAAATTATACACAAATGGTATACAGATAACTTGATCCAACTAATCAAATTTATCTACGATGCATTTTATCTTGTTACTATAAACAGGATACAGCAAAAGATTGGCAAAACTTTAAATTTGTGTCTATTGTCCCGAAAAGATATGTATAACGAGGGGCAATTCTTCCACCCAAAGCAGGCTAGTATGTCTACATGTATCCCATTTAACTCCAGCTAGGTGAGTCTTGAGGTTCTAGTATTATTTAAGTCATTAAACGCGTGTACCACGTGGTTTCTTAGATTCAGACAAACTCGTTTATCGACCATGATCGAGCTTCGCCGTCTCTACATGAATTAGTTTACTGAACAATATAGTGATCAAGAAATAGCACTTTGATTAAGCAAGCAATCGAGTTTCAAGTCAATTTTTGATACTTTTAAATTATTTTAAGTATCCCCTCCTAATGTACAAATATGAGATAAATCTCCGTCGCTAATTTGATAATTTTGTGGTAAACCCAGAAAACGCCTTTAAGTAAATTAGAGTATTTTAAACAACCTCTGCTTATAATAAGTGCCCTAATATGCGAAACTAACCACCTGTACCAGCTTAACTGGCTACGGGTAAGTGATTTCAGGATTTAGTATTACGCTTGTGCAAGACACAAATTAATTTAGTTTATGTCCAATCGCAGCGAGAGGGAAAAAATTATTGATATGCTGAGCAAGCATTCCCCATTCAAGATAATTAATGTACCTCAGAACCAGCCAACACCAGCTGCTAATAAAAGCGAACCCCAAAAACCCAAAGAACCCAAGAATGCCAAGTAAAAATAGGGATAATAGAATATCTGGAGTTCAACCGTTATCTAGATCAAAAAGTTTCTGTTTGGGATATATGAATGAGCTTGGCTCGCGTATAGGATCCAAATGCAGATACGCGCCTGAATTTTGCACCAAATACGACGATAGGAACCACATGAGGTTCGAGCATATCCTGAGCTCGCCAATGATCGATTTGAACAAATTGAAACAACTCGCATGGAATGGTATACCTGACTGTTGTCGGCTCATGACATGGCAAATTCTATCCGGTATACTCACAATTTTTCCCGCTCAGCACGGTGAAATACTGATCAAGAAACGAGATGAATACAACAAATTCATTAGCACATATTTTCAAAACCGAAATAGTACTTCAAATTCTGCAACAATTCGCCAGGTACAAGGTGATTTATATAGATTTGCATAGACATACCAAGGACTTTCCCATTAGTGCCAATATTTCAAAACGACTCCATCCAATCAGTTATTTTGATTCATTAGCAGATGTATCAACGAATTCTGTATATTTGGGCCATTAGACATCCAGCAAGCAGTTACGTACAAGGAATTAATGATCTTATTGGCCCGATATTGTTTTCGGCGCTGTTTCCCTATTTCGGATCAGATGTGCTTACGAGCGACCCATCAACCCTTGATGGTCAAACTCTGCTCGATGTTGAGGTGAACTGCTTTTGGTTATTAACCAAACTTCTGGACAATATCATCGTAAGTCATATTTACCCTCGGTGAATATTCGTCTATATTTGATAGATCAGACGTCATCTCCCGGTGGCTTGTTGCAATACGGATCATTTAAGTTCCTTCATCCGTTTGAATAACTTTGTCCCTCTTTTACACATACATACACGCTTGCCATTGCCTTACTTCTATAGTACTAACACTAAACATGTATATGACTCGATTTTTCAAAGGAGGAATCTCATATGTATTTCTGCTAAGAATTTGGTGATGTAATTACTAATTAAACCCCAAAAAGATGGTTAAAAGCCAAATATAAAACGATAAAGAATAATTTGCCCAGATAATTTTTAGAGCCTCCTCGACAAGCGGCGTCAGCTCATTCCTCTTATGTTCGGTGGTCAAGTTTTATAATCCAAATTTTTATCTGTCTACCTCAAATCTCAATTTTGGTTTTCGTCTCACATGTGATAAATATTCGCAGGTTCAAATTTATAAACGACAATAACATTTAAATTTTAACTTGATCGCAAGAGATGTTAATGGTTTTGTGTTATGATATTTTTAGTTAAAAACAATTTAATTTAAGGATAATTATACCCCTGATCAACCAGGGATACAGACGAAAATTCGAAAGGTTCGTAGATTAGTTGAGATGTTTGACAGTAACCAATTCTGAATGATACGAGATCGCTTATTTAGTAAATTATCCTCATTATCATTCAATGATACGTTTGTATGCTACAAATGGATAAACAACCTATTTGTTAGAGATTTATCTTTCCCATGTGTAACAAGAATATGGGACACGTTATGGGTAACACAAATTTTTAATCTAGGCTCAACATGATGGTTTCGACACGTTTATCATTTTTATCTGCGCTGCTCTGCTCAAATCATTTGCATCAAGAATACACAAAATCGATGACAATTGTGTATAAAGTTTTGATTTACAGACATTAATTATGTTTTTTCAAGATCTACCTATTTCAAAGTGGAGTATCGGGAACATATCTGAGCTTCTTGCTGAATCCTACTTACTTTATACTCTATACAATTCTGCCATTTCAAGATATAAATAGGTTTAAATTGTGGTATTTAGTTGTTAATTTGTATTATACTTTTTTCACGTCCATTCATGGTTACAGAACAGGATAAACAAATATAATTCATCTTTAACAGCAAATGCCATTTGTTAAAGATTCATGAAGAAATTCAGTCGGGCTTAATCTTAAGGTGCATCTAAATTCCTTTGAAGAGCCTAAAAATTTCAACGGGGACTTTTCTCGACAGCTGAGTGTCATGATCACTGGACTGCATGCGATTCATTTGAACTGAGAACTTGATTTTGAAGCCATGGCATGTTATTAAACGTGAAAAATGTTGAATATTATCAAATTGTTGAGATTCACGAACAGCACTGATTGCCCCCGTTCGTGACTGGTACATCTTGTTTTGCTATTATCTGAATCCTAAATATGTCATTGATCAAAGCGATTGCTGTAATGATCAAATTATAGGCAAAATGTTTTCACGTACTAAGGCGTGTTTTCGAAATATATATTTATCATTAAATCACGGAAATAGGAGATAAAACAAGTATTATTAAAATAAGGTATCATTTTTGATTCGAGGAATCCTTTAAGGCTTGGAGAGAGGCATGATATATATGTTTTGAATTTTCTTTCCTTTGATGACGGACTTCTTCGACGAGCTTTTGCCAGATAGCCAGGCCCTGATTGTCCTTTGAAAGTATGTCCTTGATATGTTCACTGTTTATTTCTATGGGGATTTCTTTTAACACTGGATATTCGACGTTTTTGCGGTAGTCAAATAAAATTTTATAAATTTTGACAGTATGTTTGCAAATTTTGTAATTTGGTTGATCGGAATTGTTAACTACTTCCAGAATCATTGTTCGCTAATTGAGTTTCTAAGAATACCAGAGCTCCAAAAATACATCGTGTCTGATCGTGGCTCTCAAACATTTTTCGTAAGCCAATTTCTTTTTCCATAATTTTTAAAAGCGTGTATAGTGCCACCTTTGTTAATGGAACATTAACTGTTTTGGCAAGTTCGTTGTGATGATTGACAATCATTCGCGAAATCACTTCAAAAATATTTCCAGATAGAGCTGTTTCTAAAAGCTTTTCTTCATCACTCTGAATGTTTAATTCCATAATTTACACGATAAAATATTTTTTAGAGGAATCGAATACAAGACTCTACCGTCGAAATCTGTCGAAAAACTTACACATTTTGAAGACTCAACTAAGGATATGAGAAATGAAAAAAACGCAAAATGTTAGCCAGCTTCATATACAATAAAAAAGGCATGTTGGGATTCGAGAATTACGCAAGAGGTGCACCAATTGTTGATATATTCAAGTTGAAAGAATGTGTATGTGTGGTAGTAAGATTTGCGGGTAAATCAATCAACTTTTCGAAGAACGAATGAATGTATTATCAATCATTTTTTATCAAATGACAGATTATCCATTATCAACATCATAACGATAGTGATCTAACTCAATTTGTCAATAAATCCCGCTGATTACACGGTATGTTACCCGGCTGATATGATATTAAACAAATTGGAAAACATTCAGACTCTAAACTAATTCAGATCAGCATCATTTTTTCGAGATATAAAGTCGCGTGTTATCAAACGCACCAATACAGGTTAGGAATGGCGTGAATGGTTAAAAATACTTAATGCCTGTGAGTATTATCTTAAAAAATATTGGTGTCTTCCTCACAAATCAAATTCACAGTATTCAATGAATTATATTAGTGTGTAAATACTACAACGTGAAACATCCTAAGGATAATGAATATTGAACTTCACTCGTAAAACGACTGGGTAACAACACCGTATCATACAGGAGACTCATAAACCGACTTTCGAAATTTTGGTAAACGCTTTGTAGAAAACCAATTCACAAACTTAAGTTGTTCATTCTAAAATATGAGAACTATTATCAATATGTTGAATAATATTATAACCTTTAAAGTTCGTGTTTTCATTCTTTCATCAAAGTTACATTTCAATTATTTGTTCATAGGCTTGAATAACTAATAATTTCAACAACATAGAATTCCAGATGAAGCAAAGTAGATCTAACATAATTGTTTTTGACATATTTCTCATTGAACAGCATACTTTAACGAGAAAGTAAAAATGCTGAATAATTTGGTTAAAAAAACGTAAAACAGACAATCGTTGGGTGCTAATAAACAAGAGGATTTTTATAGGGATTTTGAAGAATAAAACACAAGAAATATGGGAAATGGTTGTAAAAAGCCATATACTTATTTAAATGTTTGTTTTCCTGTGATACAAATACGTCAGTCCAAAGTATTATAAGGAATAAATGTGACCCTTACTATCAAGGCAAGCAGTGAAAATAATTATTAATCAGAAATAACTTTGTCAGGATTCTGATTAAAAGAGTCTATCAGAAATGTAACCAATATAGTCGGATAACATTGATAGATCGTCGATAATTCTACATGTGACGAGATAAGGACATCAAGCTCTTATAAAGTTAATAGATGTAAAAATGATGTAAACAAGGTTAAAGACTGGGGTAAAATAAAATCCAAAAGAAGGCTCAGGAAAATGATGAATGAATAAAACACGAAGATGCTGTACCCTCGAAAAAGTTGTAACTGTTATTTAATACTGAGACACATTGTGTACGTGAAAAAATATTAATTCTATTCCACGAAGAGATCGGGATGACAAAACTTGACATCATACGTGTTACTGTTGCGATACGATCGATTGATAATAAGCAGGTGGTTAATACACTAGACGGTAAATGGAAAACTACAGATAATACTTAAATGTTGATAGATTTTCATCTTATGGTCCCATGTTTCAGTAAAGGTGAATAGAAAATGAATTTAATCCCTGATATGTGACTATCAGGAATAACCACCAGGCTACACATGCGTAGAATCAATATAATTATTACTTATTTTAGTTAGCTTGTCCCTTTCGAAGCCTACACTTGCTTTAGATGACAAATATTTCAAAATTGAGTTTCAACCCGAAAAATATCTGACATACAATTTGGTTCGGAAGGCTGCTAAAAATCCCAAATACAATTATAACAAGATCAAAATAATTTTTTGACAACCAGATGATTTATATTGTTATCTATCCAATGGATTTCTCAAGAGGCCTGGTTACCTGAAAGAAACTGCAACTCTATACAAACAAAGGGAATGTGTATATAAAGAAAATCTCAGTCTCTGATTTATAGAAGGATAAAGGCGTAGTATAATTTGTATAAATTTTCTATTTTTCTCGAGAGGCCAATTGGCACAATTTGAATTCACTCATACCTTCAGATACTATTCTCAACTGAAGCATTCACTTGAAAATTGAGTCGCCAACAAATAAAGAAATAAAAAAAGCAGGGAATCCGTCTGAGTTTCCTTGGTGTGGGGTCATGGTATCAAAAGTGGTCTCGGTATGAGATGAGGAAGGGAATGTATGAATAAACGTTAAAGAATGAAACCAACTATTCATGATAGTGAATTGGGAGAACATGTTGAGTAAGTGTAATATATGAAAGTTCTAAAAAACTTACAATCACAACGTCGTATATTATACCCAATATAGCCATTTGAATGATGTCCAAATTTGAGTCAACTCTAATGATGTTCAATATGGGGTAGAGCAGAGAAATAAAATTGTCTTGAATGATAAAACATGTTTACTGTGAACTAGCTCGACACAAATTTCTTTTTCCCTTGCCAAGGACTGCACAATTCCTGTGACGTGTTGCATTCGCTGACTCGAAGTTGTCTTTCAAAATATAGACATACCGATAATTTTTCAAAGGTAGCCTCCGAATAAAATAAGATGATTTCATGAACCAGGGAAGCCATGCAACCTAGGTCAATCAATATAAAACCAAAAGTAGCAAAAAATAGTGTTGGGAAAACGGAATGCTCTCGATATTCACTTTTATCATGACAACCATACTGTAATTCTGATAGGATCTCAGCCCTACTTTCCGTTTTAGGCAAAGATACTAAAGCAGAATATATAGATTTGACAATTTCGGCTTCCTTGGCCTCATCTTCTTGAGTATTCTCCATACGTGAAGACAACAAAACTAAAAAAAGGACCAGCTCGGATATTTTCGAGGCATCACGTCTTTAAATTAGGGTGGTGATAATTGAACAGATTAACAAACAGTAGGTTTTAAAGCACTGCCGCTGATATCTCAAGGATATTTAATAATGTATCACTTGTGATAAAAAAAACATGAAGTTATAAAGTTAATTCAAAAACATTTTGACCAGTGTTGATAATCTCATGCTTTTTTGTCTTTACGTTGTGATGTTTTGTCATTTGGGAATAAAATTCTAAAATCATGATCATCGCACATATCCTAAGGTTATTTTGTTTAATTATCACAATAAATCAATTCTAGTTTCCTATTCCTATACACTGTAAATGTTTTCATTATTTTTTATTAAATAGCCTATACATATTTAAGCGTTCGTGTTTGTTACTTTAAAACAATTTCTAATCTATAAGGATATCGCTAATACTTTTTAATCATGTCGCAATCTTACCGATACTCCTTACATTTGTTTAGACGACCACTCCTTTGTTTGTTATTTAGATTCTCTCCAATGATCTTATTTATAAACATTATCCATAGATTCACATTCCTTCAAATGTTTATAAAATTGATTTGTAGAAATAACCTTTAATGTTACATCACTCTATATAGTTTATCCGGGCGATCCTTTTCTAATTATATGATAATACTTTGATCAGACAGGCGTTCCGATTAATTATGGATGATGCAGTCTAATTTACCCTCGATATTTAAATAAGGTTTTCCCTAATCCATGACAAGAATCTACAGAGTGATGACGTGAATCTTGCTAACCATATCTCATGTTTGACGTATTTAGATTTCAATCAAAATTGTTTTGGTGTCAAAATCTGTGATAATCGAACATTATTGCTCAGGTTATCAAAGATCGTAAAATCTGTGGTAATTCAAAAATTTTTCGCCTTCTTCACATTTGCCAAATCGTTAAATTCGTTTTTTCTCGTAACCAGGGTGCTGTCTAATTAAATTCCAGATAAAATATATCATGGCCTTATTTACATTTGGCTCTTCCAATCAATAAATTGTCTACGCATAAGATCCTTTTTAGAGTAATTATCTGGTTAAAGTCATTTAGATTTGAGCTTTTTGAATATTCTCATCATTTAGAGTACGTATTAACCTTTGGCTCATCTATCTCATCTCAGCTGGATTGAGTCATCATAATGATCCCGGTTATTCGTATTACATTTGATCGTGCTTTGTGAAAAGTGAGGCTTGATTCATCTGTCCTATATCCAAATATGCGCTGATGGAACTTTATTATGAACTTAGTGAAGTATATGTCTAAAGAGGATTTTGGGTGAAAATTCACGATCATAACTGGTCGATTAATTTGACTCGAATGCTTAGTAAAAAAGAATTAACCTTCAAAAATTACAAACTTTCCATCATTAGCAGAGTAAGCCTTCATTTGATTGCGTAACTATTATGTCACTAATTGAGGATTATATTTAATATCATATGGACATAATAGTTTTGATATTTATTTTAGAAATTTTTCGTCAGCTTACAACTACAATCAGGATATAAACTTTTCTTCCAACGATTCAGCTACACCTAGATACTTCAAATCCCAATTTTGATGCATCGCTCTAATCATTAGGATCTATGCTGCTGAAGCGAACCTCCTGTATTAGGTTCAATTATAGTAGCCGCTATATTTTAGCATGGTGAAATTGGTAGATTCGAATGCTGAGATCAAAGTAATTTAGGTCGAATCGTTAACAAATAATCTATCATCGTGAGTGGAGATGAACGATTAAAAGTTATAAAAAGGTGGGATATAGCAATGCAATACAAATACTTGATATTTGACAAGAATTCAGTAAAGTTAAATTCTTTTCTACTTTTAGTTGCTACGCTGTAGGCAATCTGGAGATTTCACAGCTAGTATCGAAATGGTATTCACTTACGGAAAAACCTTATATGACCTAAATTAAACACCGGTTCTACCATTAATTTCCCAGACTATATACCTAAAAAATTTTACTCACTCGTAAAGAAATTAAATGGTCAGAATAGGAGTTGTTTAAACCTGCAGTATTGAAGCTTCGAAACGATGATAAAAATTTTTTGATCTTGGTACCTGTGGTTATGAACCCTAATGTGAGATTAATCAAAGGCAACCATTCCGACTCTATATGGATTCTTTCCAATTAAGAAAAAAGCAAAGCCAATTAATGCCAACGATATTTTCCCCATCAAAAAGCACATAAATTAAACATGGTCGATGTCGTTTACCCCAAATAGTTATTACAACTATGGAAACTGACATTTTATGGGGTTTAGCCAGTCCCATTTGCAAGATCTATTACAAAGCTATGACAACATTTTCGATGAGGGTCGCCAATAGCCTTCATTGAGTTTTGAAGAAAAATACAAGTATTACACAAGGATTCTCAACACTTTCAGTATAGAATAAACGTTGTATACGAAGAAAGAATCCTATCTTTTGAGTTGGGTTGGTCATTTGATAACTTAGACTGTTGATTTAATATAATTGTTAAATATGTGAATTGTAGGGTCACCGTCGAATAAGATCTAATGATCTTTGGGAATTATCATCGCGATTCTCCTGATCACTCGTATGACCGAAATCGGGAGTCAAACACTGAACTTTTTTTTTGAAAAGTTGCAATATTTGTAAAACCAACTATTCCGATAGAGGCTGAATCCTTTTAGCTGTGACTAGAATTGGATTCAGTCAAAATGTTTTGACACATGACAGAATTGAAGTCATATTTTTAAAATGAATTCGTGGCTTGACAAACACGTGATTTGGGATGAGTTCAAAGTTCCGCAATATGGCTTTTGCATTGATATTATTCGAAGTTTTTGGTAGGGTGCCTAAGAATTAGATACCATTGAGATTATGTTTTCAAATGGACTACGTTTAATCCGACCTGTTTAATACTTAGAAAAGTGAAAACAAGATATTTAGAGGGCACAAATAAAAATCAGTTAAAAGATTAGTAGCCGTTGTAGTTCATAATTGACATCTAACTAGATTTGTCTCCATCTTTCACCAATACGTTCAATAAATTGTCCCTCAACTCGAATACAGGTTCATAATGTATAGGCTTTTGTTTGACGATTATATTTCTGGATTTTCTGTTTTAAATTCACCAACTTTGACGTTTCGAAAAAGTTGAAATTTTATCTTCCGATACAGAAAAGAGTAAAGCTATTGCAGAAGTTAAGAACTGCGAAACGACAATTTCATCAAATAAAATTATCAGGAGGGTGGAATGGCGTGGTATGACTGAAATATTTAGGTGATTAAATACAGAATCAAAAGGTAGACGATCAAGAAAAATAGACAAAAATGAAAACCTCTCTTTTAAGGATATAAAAACAAAGCTAGATAGAATCAGATCAATATATTTAATAAAATCATTGATTTCTACAACACTATAGAGCAACAAACATTTAAATATAGTAACGTGATTATTTTTACACTCATGTACATAATCAAGGCTCAATAAAGCTTTATAGCTCAAACTTTTATTGTTTTTGTTTTAATTTACAACAAAAAGCAGTTATTTGAAAGTGTCGAGATATAAACCAACAGCATAATTTTCTCATGTACAGAGTTATGTATTCAAAAAAGGATATCTCAACGTATTTATTACGCACCTTAAATATTGATGGTTAGGATTAACGATATTTTTGTATGAGTGGGCGATATTTATCGCCATTTATTTTATCGAATAAATTAGAGATGTATTTCTCAACTAAAAAAGTCAAAATAAACAGAAAATATCATTAAGAAGTACCATAAAATCTTAAAGAATAAACATGAATATGGAGGTGAGCAACATATACACACGGATATCCACGTATGAATGCCAATCTCTTTACACAAGAAAAGTATACTTTTGGTTTTTTACGTCTACACTTTCAAACAGTGGCTTGTGTGTTTTGTACGTATTTTCCAAATACAAAAAGGATTTTATGCTTAAAATTTAACAGAGAATTGGTTATTAATAGATGTGTAAAGCAGCTCATCGCACTGATATTCAAGTGTTTAAGAAATCATTTAACGGGCCTAAATCTGAAGCACCAACCGACGAGTGAGTGAAAAAAATTCATTTAAATAAAACCAACAGGTAAAAAAATTCAACTCACGTTACAAAATCGAAAAGTCTCAGCGAACATTATAACTCACAAAATAACGGCGTGGTCATAACTCAACGATTGAATCCCATCTATTAAAACAGAAAAACTCCAACATTTCCAGGAAAAACTAATGAATGTTCTGGAATTTTAATTAGGTGAATATGGTTACATCTTTGATCCATGAAATTTTGTTTACAACTTAACTGGTATTTTGACACCAGAGACATTACACTTATATCACCAAAGAAGGAACAATGTGGAAGTGTAGAATTATCTTTGAAAAGCTATTTTAGTAGATATCAGAAGTTCACCAAGTACTCAAATCACCAACACACATAATCTAACTTACATAAGAGGATGCGAATTTGGGACCTATGGTGTCAATAATAAAACACAACTAATAGGATTGACTGACAATAAAGGTTTAGTGATCTTATTGGGATTTTCATGAGGCAGTAGCGAACTATTTTGGAAGATTTGAAAATTTTAAAGAAATATTGTAAATCCTAACAAATTCGACCTAATTCCTGCTACGTTCTAACAGCAACCACCTCCTGCGTTCTGAGGCACCGGGCGACCTGCTTTAAGTATGTCACCAGGACTTTCTGATTTTTTCATCTGCGAGGGACCCATGCGTTTCATAATTTCTCCCGTCATAGCCAAGAAGGCTTGTTCAATATTTGTAGATTGTTTTGCACTCGTCTCAAGAAACACCATGGAGTGTTGTTCCGCCAGCGCCTAAGGTTTATTGACCAGTTCACCTGTCCTTTACTATAGTCCACTACACGCTTGGTTTCCATGTCGATTTTGTTACCAACCAAAATCTTATTAACCTCTTCGTTAGCAGAAGTCTGAATTTCTTTCATCCATTTAGAAACATTATCGAAGGAATCCTGAATATTGAAACCCAAAAACCTGGTCTGTGATGTCGTAAACAATGATAATGCCATGTGCACCTCTATAGTACGACGACGTTATCGTTTTGAACCGTTCCTGACCAGCAGTGTCCCACTAAAATAAGAACGGAGTTACAATTTGAAGTTTGACCGACTTGTTACCAACTTCCACCGTTTTGATTTTCTAATTAAAATATGAAATACGAAATCAACTCCGATGGTGCTGATGTGGTTTTCAGTAAAAGTGTCATCCTAGTTATCAAAACTGGAATACAGCGAATCTGAGCAAAATACACGACTTCCCCACTCCTGAATCGCCAATTAGTAAAATTTTAAATAGAAAATCGCTTGATTTTAATATTTTAGCTTACTACTCTGGATCCATCAAAACAATAATATGGCGATCGCCATCGAACGTTCACGATGTCTTAAGCCAGCGCAATGCTTCTTATCTAGTTCAGTAAATACAGAACTTGCGCTTTCAACAATAGATCGAATCAATTTTTTTAATTACTCGTCCAATGGGAGTTTGAGTAGATCAATAGAATTCATACCGTTCTTATAGACTTAATCCTATGACGGAACGTTGGCTAATATTTAGTTAAGCGGTAAAGCATAATCTGATAAATTTAGACATTCATTACTTCGTTGTATCTCGGAACAGGTGGAATTCCGCAAACCATTTTTCCGAAAATTCTCAAATATAGAAACAATATATGAGTTGAATCTTAGCCAAAATAGCCGTTTTGTGAAAGAAGCCGATAAAAATATGTGATGGTTACATTGATCATAATCTATTATGAGTGTTAAAATATATTAAGATTACAAATAAAATATTGAGTTGTGTTGTTCAATTATCTGATGACTTCGCCATGTTTCTTTATGTAGAAAATAGCAGCGGAGCTCTTTTTGGTGGTTTTTGATTCAAATTTTCAATATTTCGCGTATATTTCCTCCCCTTTATTGGTTTGATCTCATTCTTCTCTACCAGCTTATAAAATATTTCACGATAATTACGGTAATTATTTTATTGTTTTAAAGCCTTGTAGTGAATCAATCTTGCAACTCGTAAACCAAAGTGATGATATGTTTCGGCAAACTATATAACAGTTCTATCCATGATTGAAAACCTTAATTTTCGAAAATTATTGTAATATTCCTCACTTTGTCAAAATCGGAATGACTTGAGGATGTGGGCTATTCATGACACTATTTCCTCGATTATTCTCGTCTGGACTTTTTATGGAGATTGAATGAAGTTATGGGTCTACAGGATTATAGATAAGTAAAGATAAGGCATCAGAGTAACGAAATGATGGGCCCAAAGATGGAATGATAATACCAAAAACAAACCGCGACGAATTAGGGCGTTAGTGATTCTCCGATCTTAACACTTGGATAATCAATTTCAAGTCTGGTGTGAAAGGCGGCCACCGTATGTTCAAACTTTATCTCGATTTTTTTACCTATTTGGATATCATTTTTAATTCAGCTTAATATTGCCTCTATTTATTAGACGCCATAACGCTCTAAACGCATTTCCATTTCAGGTCTGATTAGATTAGTAGTGAATTGCATCTCCTAGTCACTACCATCTGATTTTTGAATGTTACAAATACGCAACGACCAGAATTGTGTTTCATTTTGACTTAAGCCAGCGTGTCTAGAATACACTTATCGGTCTATGCATCTACATTAGTTATCACTTGCCCTATTTTTCTGATAGAGATGAGATTTCAGTGATGGAACCTTATGCTAATTTCAAATTTAATTTTTTTATTTAATGAGATATGCTAAAATTTTTACGTTGCAATACGGTTCAAATTTTCTTTTTGTTGATCTGTTCGGCTGTTTCATTGTCTGTCTTGTCAACCAAACCCATGACTTTATGTTAAATAATAGTTTTTTTAATTCACATGTTAAAAATCATCTTGAAAAATCATAGATGTAATCAAACCAATGTGCTCATACATGTAAACTTAAATTCTAATTTGTACGAAGTTCGAAGAATGGGGATTTGAATGAAGAGTAAAAAGAATACCGCACTTTCCAGACAATAATCCGGGGCTTTTTCCAAAGATTTGAACCCTGTGGCTAATATATAAAATTTTACCATTTACCTATCTTCCGGACTATAAGCCGCGGGGTTTCCCCAAAAAATTAAGATTTGGGGCCCATATGTGCACAAAATACAATTTTTTCAAAAGTTAGCAGGTGCGGCTTCTATAAGGGCGCGATCTATACACCGGAAAACACGGTATTTTTTCCTGATAAGCAGACAATCTTTATTTTGAAAATGTTTGACTGAAGATCACATTTCCAAATCTATACCCTCTAAATGTGATGAGGAGTTCATAAACTATATATGGGGTTGTTCTTTGTGATGTTTTTCAGCTCGATTCATGAATTCGAGGTTCATTCTTAAACATTTATGGTTAGTTGAGTTATAACCCTAAAAGCTAGTACTCTCTTAATCGAGAATATTGTTAGAATCTCGTTGGTTAATAATTACATCTAACAAATATTTTCTTTCGTATTTGAAAATCAATGAATACAAAATAGTCTGTTAAAATACATCAATAAAACTTGTTTAATAGTAAGGATCATAAAGAGACTAGAATCCTTTTTAATGTTAATCATGATCTCACCATTCGACATAATGGTTTCTTCTAAATCTTAATTTTACCTTGTTCAAAAAGTTTGATTGATGACTGAATTTTGATTATGCGAAACAATACAGGGTTTTCGATCCAAATTAGCGCTTGTCCAGTCAAATTTGGTGAGGCTGTTTTTCTTTGGAGGTTTCCAGTTAAATTTGGGGGACGAAAAACCAAATTTAACTGGACAAACGCTAATTTGGACCGAAAACCCTGTATTCCAAAATAAGATATCAAATATTTTTCAAATCAATAGTATTTTTTCGGCTGAGATAGGTCTTAAAAAGAAACTTCAATCAGTTTTTATTCCCATAAGTCTTAAAATATATATTAGACTTTTATATTGATTTCTGAAATCTACATTCCTCACCCAGTCTTATAAAATGTTTTAATTAACTATATAAAAGTGATTTGTGAAAGTATTAATTTTTATAATCTAAATCTATTATTAAACAAGCAAAGCCATACCCTGCATCAAAAACATGATCATATTTTCTGGTAGACCACTACCATCAATCAACATTTTTTGTCTGCATTGGTGCTTGGACTATCTGATGGAGTTAATTCATATTTCTAATTAACCTCCATAAGGCGACTTACATCATTTCCCGTTCCGAATTTCTGATTTTCCTATATAAACACTTAAAAGTTCTTTTTTCGTTTTTTTTCATTATAAGAAAGTAAATGATAGATGTTAGAAAGATTATTGCTGTCAGGCCCATGCCAATGTGTCGGTAAACGACTTCTCTTAGAAGACTCAATAATCTAACCGCATATGTTAAAAACCGTATAAGATAGAATCTTTATAAACTTTTATTGACGTTTTACAATAAAAATACAAAATAAGAACTTTTGAATTTCCATATCTGAAAATCAGAAATTCGGAAGAGAAACGGTTTGCCAAATCCAGGAAATAAAGTTAACTATTTTCTAATCACAAAAATATTCAATTCTTCTTCAGACAGTCACCACTAATTCAAATAACTGATACTTCAGATCAATAATTAGAAATGTAACTGTTCAATAAAATCAAATGTAGTTACCTCCTACTCTGAATCATCAAGTCGCATAGAATTTATAGGGCAGATTGACGTGAAGAAATAACACTCAACTATTTAAAAAGATAACAAATACAACTGGAACATTTTAGTTGTGAGTATTTGAAATCGAAATAAGCAGAAGATTTAGCCATTCGAGAGGCTAAAGTAGTTTATTCATCGTTGTTTTTTCATATAAATTGTTGAAATTTTGATCCATCATCATGAAATGAAATAATCCTTCTGTTTAGCATTTAATTGCAGACAGGCCGTGAACTGTTGTCTCGATTAAGGTCGAAAAAATATCGGATACATTTTTGATGGAATGTTTTGGGGTTTGGAGTTCGGAATATTCATATAAACACACAAAACATACTGCGGATATTATTAATTAAGTTATGACACAAAAGTTGCTGGTCAGAAAAGTGTAGAAATATATCATTTTAATAGATATTTTTTTTTATTTAAATTCGATAATTTTTATTTAGCTTTTCTTATTCTCTGATAACATAGTAAGGTAGTGAGATTTTGATAATTCGGATACCGTGTTCACCTCGCCGTCGATGATCTCTATTTAGGGTGATTAAGCTCGATTTTTATCATAACAAAGTTTCAAAACTATCAATACTTTGATCGTGAGCAGAGTAGTTTTGGTCATATATTAAAAATATTTCAGAAAGTCTGCAAGGTGTTTATATAAATTCATCAATTACAAATAGGTTAGTTTCCTCGGAGATGAGAAATCGTTCGAAATTAAACATTTGGTTGATACGCCAAAAGATTAGGATATTAGACTCTGAAATTGCCCGATTTATAATTGAAGTAATTCTTGAGAAGAAAACCTCCGGAGCTAGGTATATTAAAAGCTTTGAAATTACTGATAAATCTATTTTCAAGGTATAGGTGTAATATTGCCTACATCTTGATGATATCTCGAATACTTTAATTAGATTAACTAGCCAATGGTAAATTTGATTTTTTGAACAATAATAGCACATTGGGAAGATTAGATCGGTTTAAAACATAATGATATCTTATTGGAAAATGGCACGGCGTTAATCTTTATGTTCCATTTACACGTATGAAATCACTTAATTAATGGAAAATAATTTATGAGTAATATCATTTACTCATGAGCCCTCGGAATATTCAAAATAAAACGATCAGCAGCGATTCAATTATTGGGAGGAATAAGTTCATGCCGCAATCAAAAACTGTACACTAATTATGCCCGCGCGCAGTCTTAAAAAAGCGGGTTTAATCACCAGACAGTAAATACTTATCAAACGGTGGTATGTTTTCAAAAATTTGGCGAGAAATAAAATATACACAATTGATTAATGTAAACGTACTCGCAGCGACCCACTATTCAAATAGTAGTCTATTCTAAAACGGCTATTTGCACCAGAAACCATTTCGGGATCGAGGATTACATTTGAACCACTTACGAATCGCACCTTCTTATTTGATTCGTAATAAAAGCTAATAACATAAGAATGATTGAGCCTCTCGAGGAAACAACCCTCTAACCTGATTTATTTGAGAGCATTACCTGATAAGCGACTGTCTTTTATGTTTTTATAGTTCAATCAGAAAGCGATACGTAACTATCCAACATCAAAACGGACTGTCATGGTTAATGCGCTTACCGACATCTTGAAAGATATGTTAGGTCACTTTATTTTTTTGCAATTCCCATAATTTGTGATTGTGAATTCTGATATTCCAAAACGTAATCTAGTAAATGTAGAACTGTTTTTTACTAAGAATTAAATAGGATTCTTCGTACTCGATGATTTTTCCTGGCTGCCTTGTGTGGGGAGATATCTAGTTTGTAAATGTACTCTGAAATAAAGACCTTTTTATCTGAGACATGATCCATGAAATAAGTAGACATATTTGTACCCACTTATAACCGACAAGCGATATATCTTGACATAATTACCCATCGGAAAATTTGCCTGAATGATTCAGGGACAATCAGGTCGTTATTGAGAAACAATTTCTTCTCTCGAGATTGTTCAACCAACGCCTTCCAGCAATAACAAAAATAGTATTTATCATCATTTGGATATGGCTATGATGTTAGAAAACTATGACATGGTTAAGCTGCAATTAGAGACTTCAGTATACTCATCATATAGGTTATATCACAAATTTCGAACTAAATGTATGGGTTGTGATATATATCTCTGCAAAATCAAACTGAAGAATAACCGTACCGGCAGACTAGAAGACACAAATTGTTGAGGCAATTTAGGACACCACTATAACCACCAAACTCGCGAATACACTTTTTTGTTTGTAAGGTTTTATTGCATTAGAATCAGAAAATTGTCATAGAATTATCGTTGCGATAATTTTTATACCCAACGAATTCAGCCATTCCTTGAGGTGTGTACCAAGCTTTAAATCTTACCCAGAATAGTAACAAATATTGGTTTATGCATGCATAATCAACGATTGTGATTATAATACAATACTTTATGATCTGATGGATGAATGGATGGAGACCTGAAGCATTTGTAAAAAAAAACCCTACCATTGTTTGAAAAAAGCAGGGTGTTGAGGCGCATGGAATCAATATTCTACCTCACAGAATTTTCAGAACAAATGAATGAAAAACAGTTTTAATGAATGCCTGTAAACCATCCAGATCCAACGAGACATGCTCCAGCAGAAAGCAGGAGATGCAATTTATTAAGTACCTTGCCAACTGATAAACGGGTACGTCGATGCGCCCAGTCTGCTCAGTATGAAGCTAAAGGAGTTCCAGAAACGTCTAAAATTAAAGTGGTCAAAAATGTGTCCGAGAACATAAATTGAGGAATGCTGATATTTACCATCCAGTGTCTTCAGGAAAAGAGGACGTTCCGAGAGAACCCATAGGTAATATCAGACTCAAAAATCTAGATCGCATGACAATTTAAAATCCAGTGGCAACGCGTGATTGCGCATTTTAAATGATTTTTGTTTAGATTTTAGAATTCGATAAATATTACTGTAAAGTCATATTAATGTGATGTTTTTTTTTCTAATTTTTAAAGACTGCGCGTGCTCAGAATATAACAAGGGTTCGTATATTAAGATGGCTAAACCTGTATGTAGGAAAGTTTTCCAAACTCCAAAAAGACCTTTTGAAAAAGCCAGACTGGATCAAGAACTAAAGATAGTCGGAGAATATGGCCTGAAAAATAAAAGAGAACTCTGGACTGCCAAGTACGCTTTGGCGAAAATTCGAAAAACCGCAAGGCATCTATTGACACTTCCGGAAGACGATCCACAGAGGTTGTTCGAAGGTAATGCACTGTTAAGAAAATTGGTATATTGTGGTATTTTGAAACAGGAGGACATGAAACTTGATTTTGTCCTCTACTTGAAAGTTAACGACCTTTTGGAGCGTCGTTTACAAACGCAGGTTTTTAAAAAAGGCCTAGCGAAGTCGATTCACCACGCGCGTTCCCTCATCACTCAACGCCACATTGCTGTCAGAAAACAAATCGTGAACGTGCCAAGTTTTATGGTTCGTATTGATTCCCAAAAATATATTAGTCAATATGAGCGTTCAACGTTGTCTGGATGTGGCAGGATCGGGCGCTGCAAAAGAATGAAAATGAAGAATCAAAAGACGGAAGAGGAAACAGTAGAGGAATAGACAACTATCCAATTATATATATTTCTTACTGTTAAAACATATTATTCTTTGATGGTTGTTATCAGTGGGATCTTATTCGGTATTCGAGCAGCGGGTGGCACCTCCTTATGCTCGTATTCTATATTTTTTTATAAAAACGTTATTCTATCAAGACAACTTAACTTCTGACATGTTTGAGACGGATGAATCGGTACTTGCATAGTATGGGTGCCTGTCTTAGATTTCGATCTAACCTAAACGATTGCGTTGTATGTGTTCAACTTCCCAAAATATACTTCTAATTTTAGTCGCTCTCAGCTCCATAGGCATATTTGGGCATCTCACTTTTAGTCATATTAACCATCCAACTTTGGCGAGTATGCATACATTTTCTGCCCTCATCATGTTTTTAAATAAGTAAGCATGTAAAGCAAGACAAAGTTTCAGTAATGAACATCAGATGATACTAAGTGGACAGGGATGGATCAGAAATTGATATTTACGGTAAAATATACAATCTTTAAGTATGGCCGGGAATCTCCTATTAAGTAGAAACTCAGTCAGAATTTCCCTCGAATAATGTTTATTTGTTCAACACCATGGAATATACTATCCAAAATCTCTTAGAATGAACTATATATGATTAATAGGAGCTTCAGCGGTGGATCCACGAAATTATTGTAATTACAGATAAGACCACTTGACGGATCAGAGAACACAGCTATTCGCTGATCAGTCTCTTTTAGACAACGAATAATCGTCCTGTATCTCTTTCGAACTATCCATATATTCAGTACATCCCCAAACAGTGTCCTCGATTGTGTATATTTTTTCCTCTTTCGCTTTATCAATTTTCACGCCTCTGTGCTCTTCTGAATGTACCAGAGCTATCTTCAAAAAAGTCGAGGCAAACACGTAGGCAAAAATAAACAGGTTAGTAATATTCATAGTTGTTTAGCCCAGTGATACCATTTAAACTTAATGACTTTCGGGTTTCAAAATTATTCACATTACTGCCAGCTAGAAGACTGCTTCCTCCAATAATTTTTACAATGAAAGCACGAGTTGATTTACATTTATACAAATTTTAACATTATCAGATATTGCTTTTTGTGTTAATTCTTAAAATTTTTGATCTTTTCTACACACAGATGATTTTATTTATAACTGGCAGACGGCGTATGACACCTAGGTCATGGAAATTCATAAAAAGTTACATTACGAGACACCAAGAAATTAAAGATTTTTATTTTATCACTATAAATGTCATAAAAGTAGAACATGATGATATTACAGGGGTTTTAGTTCGATTTGGTATTTCTACAATTCACTTTGTAAGACGAAAATTTTTTAAAAATAATAAAATCGAAAAATACCGAAGGAAAATTTTTTGGTTTTCTTAATTTCGTCGTTCAAAGACTTTCTCACATAATTCTTCGTGTGTCGGTACTAAGTAATCGCAATCTTTCGAGTTATAGTTGACAACCCATTTGTCATGAAATAGAATAGCTCTGAGACATTTTCGGATCAATGATTCTTTACATAACCTTTAATTTTGGAAACAAGGCCTCTAAAGTGTTTAGGAATAGCAAATAGAATGTTAAATAAAACATGTAAATATCCTTTTTAATGAAAAACCAAAAATTGTTTAGAGCCTATGAAATCAAATGTTGTCATGATGAAAACGGATCGAGTATTCACCTTGTTGTTTTGTCGATAAATTCCAGAAAACTTTCTCTGTTATAAGGTCGTCTGATTATCTCTAAGTACACTTTACCACATATTTTAATATCTTAACAATCAGATATATCCTTACAGCTTATTCTTGGTACTCTAAGAACCTCTGAATTGCCTATTGAGGATCAATTTTTTTTCGATCTCATGAAATCATGACAAAACAAAACTGTTATGGTGAGTACCAACATATGTAGACTTATGTTAAAAGGTTCTCAAACAACTAAACTATATAAAAATAAGTAATTTTATATAGATTTATTGATTTTACGATTTTAGAAATTCATAAATTTTTCAGCTACCAAATTGAACTTAAAAATCCTGCATAAACAGAACAATGCATTAGAGAATGAATCAATGTGTCCTAAGTAAAAACAGATTAAAAATGGTCATTTTACAATTCTGAAAATAAATGAGGGCGATACAAAATAATTTCATCATGTTAATAAGCGTTTATTTGTAATTACAATATATAGTTTTATCAAAATCTGAGAAAGGATGATTTAATATATAATTACCCATAAATAATATCAGAAAGTGATATTAGCTTAATCATGAGTGTTTTTGCATCTGAGTAGATAGTTCTGATTTAAAACCACATTCGGAGCTAGGTAAATGTAGTAAATAAAAAACTGTAAATACAATTAAACTGTGGATATTTATTGTTAAAATCAGCATATTACAGGATAGAATCTTGCTGAATATAGTATGAAATTCATTAAAAATGTGCCACATATTCATTCAATCTCGTATATGCGTATAAAATCCTCATTTTGGTTACACCTTCTAATTCCCCTTTTTATTGTCGAAAGGATTTCTTTTCGCTGTATTTTGGCAATTTTTAGAAGGATCTTTGCAATATATTTAACGCGAAGAGATGGAAAATCAGGGACAGTTAACAAACGATTTTTAGGAAGATGTAAAAATGTATAATATTCAGTTATACAATTGTTTAGCGTTTTCTACTTTAATTTTTGCTTAAAATATAAATTTTATAAAGAAAACTAGCATGTGTGCAAGGATATCACCAGCTCCTTGAATACCTTTTATTGGGTGGGTGAAAATAGAGCACAGGAAAATTTAAATCGAAGAATACCGTATTATTCGGTGTATAGACCGCACCTTTATATAAGCCGCAGAGTTCAACTCTGGAAAAAACCCATGGCTTATAGTCAAGAAAGCACGTAAAACAGTAAAAATTCATATATGAGCCGCATCGTTGTCTAAGTCGCAGGGTTCAAAGTTTCTCAAAATTTGAGAAAAAAGCAGCGGCTTATTCTCCGGAAAGTACGTTTATCACCAACACTACACTAGGAACGTAATTTTTGTCGATTTTAAAGTTGGGCGCGATTTATTTTGTTAATATTGGTGGAACCATATACAGAATCAAATAAAACACTATAAAGACGTTTGGTTATGTTTATTTTAACCTTAGTTAATAATAAGAGGCTGCCTGCTTATGCAATAACTGATTTTTAATTTAAATCTTAAAAATCTTTCTAGTAGGTGTTAAACAGCGGAGTATTATTCATAAATTGAGTTTGTTTGTTTTAGATATAATGATCCTCGATATTCAAAAAAATTACCTACCTAATATTAGTTAATTTAATTTAAATAGAAAATTATAGTTTTCAAAGATTATACATTCACTCTTAACCGTTAGAGCTTGGAAGTGATAACATCAAAAAATAGAAACGTCCCATTCTGCTTTTTCAAAACTTCAGTTTTAGAACCACGAGGAGAAATTCAACTAAAGATTCGACCCACTGAAGATGCACGGAAAAATTCTGCAAGGTTACGATAAAAACGAATTTCGTAACGAATGAATTTATTTCACAAAGATGATCCTAGGAGCATCCTATTTACCCAGAGAAAATTTATCAGAGGCGAGTTCAGTCAGCAATTAGATTGAAGGCACCACATTAATGCGAAACAAGTTGCCTGATAATAGTATGGTCACTTGTAGATATTGAAGATTCCGTTTCAGCAACACTACCTTCATATGATTCATCGCAAAGAAAGGTCCAAAATATGAAGAGGCAACAAGAATACAATTATAAATTACCAACAATCGCTGATGATCTCAAATGGCAGAAGAGTTTAAAGTCACTAAGAATGGCTTTAGATTTTTACTTGGAGATATTTGCGAAAATCCAGTTTGAGAATCATAATCTTTTCAAGGGATGAGGCATTATCTCGGTTATCTCGCACACCGAGTATATATTTTGGTGGAACCTTTTCTGTAGTACCCAGAATATTTTTCATTTATTTTTAATTCACGCTGATAGCTTTGGCCACATTTTACTGGTCGTATTTGTATACAAACAAAGGAGAAATCGAGAAAGTTACCTTGTTGTGGTATGAAGTAGATTGAGTCAGTATATTTAAATAAATATCTCAAATTCCATGTATGATTTCGAGATCGAGTCATCGAGTGCATTTTATGAAATATTTCAGAATATAACATTACCGGGGTGTTATTACCACCTCTGTCAAAGTATATGGATGAACATCTAAAAGCTTGGCTTAGTTTCATCCTATAGCACAATTCCTAATATAAGAAACAATCTGAGGGTGTTATATGCCCTCGAATTCTGCCACCTGGGCAGAGTCGTAGAATACTTCGAATTTTTTGAAGATGAAATAATTAGAAATTTCAGAGATATAAGCGGTGTTCGAGAACTCTTAGATTATTTCGAAAATAATTACATCGGCCGGTTTAGGCAAAATGGAAGAGAGGAACCTCGATTTTCGAAAGAAATTTGGAGAGGATGACGAGGGTAATTCAAAGATTGCCTATAACGAATAACACTGTTGAAGGATGACATCGTGGATTTTCATCGATGATCAACACATCCCATCCAAATATTTCCGTTTTTCTAAAAGATCTGAAAGACGACGAAGGCTTAATATCAACCAGGATTTCACAGTCAATTTCAAGAAATACTACTAACCAAAAGAGAGAGAAAAAGTCATATTGAGAATCAATCATCCACAACAATAGCACGATCAGACGATCATCCTCCTATTTTGTATCTCAAGCAAACTGCCAACATTTTATTTTTTAAATGTTTTAATCTAATTTATAATGCAACTTGAAAAGAATATAACAACTATGGACGTGTCTAAGGCGTACTGCATCTCGGATACCACTCACGTGTTCAAAAAGTGTACATACAATCAAATAAATAACCATAGCCATAGAGTGAGTATTATGAGGATTTCACACCTACTCGTCCTGAATGTGTTAAATTCACAAAGGTTCCGTCAAATGGGGCCGAAATCACAATTATAAGTTTGAATCTGCAGTCAACAGTGCTCAAATTTCCTGATCACAATAAAAATGTGCTCAGTTTGCACCCATCCGGTATTTTCAACATTATCCAACGATAATATGGGAATAATCATGCTTAGCTAAATTGGTGGTAGATTAAGAAATTAATCTATGATAAATTAAAGTATTATATTTACAATTTTAGATTTAAAAAAGTCGTTCTCTTGAATTCAGTCAATTTTCGTTTCATTTCAGAGCTAATGTTCGTTGAAATATATGAAATATCAGTAAAATAGAAAACAGGCGTTTGATCAGTATTATTTCTCAAGATCAAATCTTCAAGGCGAACCATTGACATATCGCTTATGCTGTATAATTTCTAAAATTAAGACAAACAAACGCTGGCCCTTGAAGAATTGATTATTTTGAATTTATTCAAATCTAAATCGACCAAATAATTATTTCCAGGTGATTTAAGATATATTCCCACGAGGTTAAAACAACCAGGCACTTGAACATTGTTGTACGTATTCATATCAAAATACTAAATAATTGAATACAAAACTGTGATTTCCAAATCCGGCTTCGGTTGCTTATTGAGAGACATGATTGGAATTTCAAAAAACATAGTCGTTTTTGTTGATGATAACTAGTGTAATTATCAACATACCTTCAATTTGGATACTCCAAGTGTTTTAATAACTCCAGCCTTCAAATTAAAAGCTTTTATGTTGTTTTTAACTTTTAAAAGATCCATGGTTGTTTCGGAGGGGTTCCAAACATATAAAAAAGCATCTAACGAACAATCTTGCCCATATAAACCACCAACCTTAAAACGAATCAATTTCGACACCTTTCTAGCGGGGTACTATCTTTTAAATATTTTACCTTTTCCCTGATTCGAACTTCAAGTTCTTGTTGTATAGATTGCTCATGTATAGAGTCTAAACGATCAAATCTATTTTCCTTTCCCGATTTATTAACCATCTCATCGTATAGAGCAAACGACTCTTCTTGAATCATACTCTGATATTTAATTGTTTCGTTTGTCTCTTCGTTGTAGGAGCGTGAAATGACACTTCCATCGTCTCTATGCTCATAAAACTCAGGATCATAAACTCGTAAAACCACAATCTGGATTGCTCCAACAGTTCCAGATGGCTCTATTGATTTCAAACACACGCAAAATGGATATTTCGGACTAACTAGTCCTAATTTAGTGTGAGAAAGAGCGGGTTTAACACAATTATAATGTAGTCTAAGTACAATCTTTCCATATGCTTCTAAAGGGTCCCCACTAAAATCATTTCCTTCGCAGATTGTAGAGTTACATATAACTAGTTTATCATTGAGTTTGATGGAAAGCCGAGTTACTAACTCAGCCAAACCGCGATCCAAGGAAACAAGAATTGGATAATATCCATCAGTCAACTCGATAATCTTTACATGTGATTTGTTAAAATGAGAAATTGGTGAAATGTCGGAAACTCGCAAAATCATTCTTTCTGACGTCCCGTGATCCTTTTCTGTAATCATTTTAATAATCGATCTGTTATAATTAATGTCAACCTTCTTGAGTAGTTAACTTCGACGTCGTAACGATATCTCAAAAAATGAAGTAAATTTTCAACGGTAAGTGCCCTGATTGATATCTAAACATACTTTTTTAAAAATCGGCCAGGAAATTTTATTTCTAATAGAATTAACTTATTGACAATGAATTTATAATGATTAAAAACCCATATTTCGGAAATCAGAGTACTTTGAACATGTGGAAATGTTAGAAAACACCTATAAAAGAAATTTCTAACTCACAGATTTCACACTTCCCCACCTTATATCCGCTTATTTCACACTCTGCATCAGAAAAATCTTCAGAGCCAGGCTTTTCAAATGTAGCAGGTTTTAAAGTTATATAAATTTTGTTTGATGGTAAATACAAACGATGGGTATCATCTACAGCTTCTATCTTTGATACATCATCAAGGTAGAATTCAAACGATTCATAATCAGTGATACTTTTTAAATATTTAAAATAATTATTATCCATTTTAACTATTTTCAAAAACACACCTACGAATTTGATTCTCATTGACCAACTGTTTAAGGCTGATTTTATTCGATTTTCTTTTTAAATCATAAACTAGCCCGTGCTTATCACGAGTTTCCAAATGTTAATGAACTACATACTTTTGGCTCCTCTTTCTGACTCACTAACTTAAAAGGGGGGCTGAATTTTTTATTTAATTTTTTGATTGAATGCATCGTTTTTCTATTCTTTGGGGTTGAGAAACCTTCATCTAACCCAATTCTTTTAAAAGCTGTCTTTAGTTTAGAGGGTGAGATCGCAATACCAACACCAGAACCTGTTTTGAAAGCGCTTAGTTGACCGAAATCAGGTTTACATTGGGGGTTTTCAGTCACGAGCTGGCTAGAAGCAGCCTTTAAATGTGCAGCAGCTGTTTGAAACTGATCAAAGCCGTAATTTATTTCTCCGAATTCCTCTATATTCTGATTTTCCGCGCGCCGTTTCTGGCCTTTACTCACATTTAGGATTGGTTTTCCACCAGCTGATGTAAATGAAATTCTATTTGCAAATTTTGGAGTAGAAACCGTTAAATTCGGTTGATAAGTAAATAAAGGTGGTGACAACACAGTACTATCATTATTATTTTCGGTTTTAGGGTTTAAAGCCCTTTCTAAATTACTAAAAATAAACCTAGTTTGGGAGTTTCGAAGCAACTGTTCCAACACAACTCGTCCTTCTTTTCTTGATTAAGATTACTCGGATTCGCAGCCAAATCGCTAGTATCGATATTTTCATCTAATGAAGTATCAATAAGGGCTCTGGATACGGTGCATTCATCAAGCGAATCATCAATACTTTCAAACACTATTTTAACAACAAAATTACAATCAACCGATTTTCCGGTTCTAAAATCTGGTCTGCCTGTTAAAACTCGAATTACTTCGTAATTTTGGAATCCATGGTATGGTTACGGTGGGAAGATCACAATTCTGAGTTCCGAATATAGTCGATTAAATCCGGTCAAGATCTTAAGTTCTTTTATCGTCATTTAATCCAATATGAGCATATTTGTTACATCTGAATAGCTGTCGTTTAAATGGTTTGACCAACTTTAGCGATCAGCGATCCTCGTTACATGGTTTTCCATAAATACTGGTTATTCCTGCATTATACCTTCTACAGGCTTAACGAATGACGTAATTTTGTGATCTAAAACAAGAAAATAAAAAATTGCGATTAAGTCTAATCTTAAGGAATCTAGGACCACTTTACTGTCTCATATGCGCTTGTTAAAAATCGAAACACACTTTATGTATATTAATATTGCATTACATTAACAGCTTAATCCTGGATCAAAGGGACTACTAACTAATTGATGAGTCAAACTGGATAGATATTAAGATTTTACTGTTAGATATATGAGGTAAATCGTTGAGTTTGATCATGCAAATCAATGAGATATAATCTGAGTACACTACGTTGATCTAATTGACTTGTGTCAGTTTATCTAAGCCCCTATTGACCAAGATAATTCGATGTTTCCTGGCTAATCATTCAATGTTTGGAAATGCCCAAGTTATCCATGGCTGATTCACCTGCAACCTAATATTTTGTAAAACGTTCCATCTGCGACCGTAAAGTTAAACAAGGTAAATGACCTGATGGACATGAACGCGATTATTGTTAACACTTATAACGATTATACGAAAGAGTCTAATTTCTCTTGATTTATATATATCCATATTTTGTTGTTTCCTGTGGTAAGAAATGTCTTGGATTTAAGTCTAACGATGAAACGACGGGTGGTAACATGATCAACCCATTCAAATGCAAAGGTATCAGAGGTCTTCAATGTTCTGTTTTTTTATAAGAATAACTTTTGATTATATCAACATTTTTTTCCTCCTGCGCTTCACTACTTATCCGATCTAATAGTGTGCAAAGCCTGATTAATCAATCAGGGAATATTAGATTTTGTAGATAATTTCTGGTTCAACCACAACTTTTTTTCTGCATAAATTCCTACTGGCCACGATGCGGTTTATTGACATACTCAACTCACAAAATGGATGTATTCGATAAATAATGAACTCATTAAAGCTGAAATGGCTAAATGAGATAAACCGTTGGTATTTTTTGAAATAGAGGACGTAAGTTACTTTCGAAATCTCGCCTGATTAAAATTACAAAATTCATCTTTTAGACAGTAAATATAACCTCCTTTTCTGTGGTTGCTGAAGAATCAAAAGCTTATAGTGGTGCCAAATCGAACGATATTCACAGCTACCAAAGCAGCTTTGGTTACAATAAAATCTTGGTCAAGAAATTCCCTTAAACTTTTACATCAAGCGTGCATAGAGCCATGTGAGACACATAATGACAAAAAAGTTCACCAGCGCCCCATTCTAGATAGCAGGGCCGTGTGGTTGGCAGTGACTGATTATGATCAATACACCCATGACCATCAAATTTTCCATTTGGGTCAACCATTTGTTCACTTCATCAAATTTTAATGGAAATCGGCCAACACGAATTATCAACCAAATGGTAAGGTATTTGTTTTTTTATTTAAAACTGAGACGTAGAATTCAATGAATATACGCTTTAGAAGTCAATAAAACTATCCGCTACAATCAAAAAACGTTTGAAAACATATATAATTTATTAGGACACTAATAAATCACGAAGTACGTCAACAAGGTTTCTAAATTTGTTTGAGAAGCTTTCTGAGTGAGAAACAAAATTTTAAAGTAAATTCACGGGGATTCTTGGACAGGAATCCATAAAGCTCGCTGATAATCACTTTTATCATGTGGTAATACTTCCCCCCTTAATCTGCTTTTAAGTATACTAAACGCATCTTCGCATGGATTTAAAAATGGACTGTGTATGGGCAAGAAATTTGACTTCATAAGGGTAATCATCCAGGTTATTTACTGACATATGGTGAAATCTAACAGTGTCCACCAGGATTATAAATTCTCCTTCGCCCAATACTTCTACTAAGCTTCTACGCCAGCTAGAAAATGTTTAGTCTTTTACCTCATAACCGGACTTGCATCGCAGGTAGCAATGCTGTGCCATTATCTGAAATCAACTCCTCTATTCTATTTTTCTAGTAAGATTCACATTTAATATGCCTTCATGTGGAGCTGCTTCAATCTAATGGCTTAATTTTTTTTATCACTGATCGAATAGTAGTCAGGAATATCAAGAGTTCTTGAAAATTCGCCTATCATTTCCCTTTTCTACTCAGATTTTACCTTACATTTATATTAAGTTGTTTTAAAATTGATTCAAAACATTACACTTTTGTTATTCATTTCACCATAATCTGGTCTTTGCAAAATAGCGAATGTTCAATTTCTTCAGTAAAAATTAAATGTATGATACCGTGAAAATATTTAATTTTAAGAAAGTTTAGAAATAATATAAGCCTTTAAAGTAACTTGAAATTATATTTTCACACGGTATTCACCATAACTCAATCCTATTGAGTTACTGTATTCAAAATTGTATCAAGTTATCAAAACAAAGGTGGTGATACTGTTCGTCTCCCTCACTGTTTTTCTATTTAAGTTAATGTGATAAAATATTTTACTTTACGGGATTTTCATCCTAAATCTCACAAGAGAAATTCCAATATAGAGTCATTTCACAGTATTAACTTTGACTTTTCCAAAGAAATGTGCATTCCATTTTTAACAAATCTGGGAACCTCATATAAACTTTTTGAAAAAAGGCACATTTTTGGCGGGTTCAAGTCGGACCCAGCTAACACACACGCGCAGAGTGTAAACAGTATTTTGGTTATTTTTATTTATTTCAGGATACTAATTGATATCTTTTTGAATGCAGTGTTTTGGCGGTTTAAATTTTGATTACTCGCAGAAATGTGGATACCGCTTACAATGAAAATTAGATTAATTTTTAATGAAAAATCGTACTCAAGGTGGCTCAAAAGAAAACCTCGAAAGTGTTTTCAAAAATATACCAAATAGTATCCTGAAATTAATGGGAATAACAAAAATAGTGTTTAGACTTTGCACAAGCATGTTTTAATGGGCCTATGATTTTTAGCCTCCAAATATATGTGGGTTTTGCCCAAAATGTTTATATGGTGTTACAATATATGTTAAAAAAGACTGCTCATTTATTTGGATATGTCAACATTTGAAACGTCAAACAACTGTAAACATATCAAAACTGAATTTTTTTGATGAGTGAAATGAAATGGATGGAACCGGTGGGATAATGAATGGATATCTAATATTTATACATTTCAAAGATTTCTGAATTGTATTCTAAAAAATCTATTATCAATGCAAAACCCGGTATAATAAACCATTAATATTCATACTAGTCATGATTCGTCAAAATTCGCTAAAAATAGTAGTGAGGACACATTGGTTGTGCAATGAATATCAGTAATGTATGGTTCAGGCCGTGATCATGTTATTTTAAGATCAAAATCATATATAATATATGATGTAATACGAATTCTAGCGAGATCATGACTAGT
>JWZT01002870.1:869433-880382 GCA_000827895.1 Thelohanellus kitauei | reverse complement strand
TCGCGGGCCGTATGTTGCCCACCTCTGATCTAAATAGTTTAAAAAATAAGCAGAACTTCAATTTTGTCCCGAATCTTACTCTTTCTTAGTATATTTCAAAATTTAATAATTATGTGGACATGGGAAATATATATGCATGTACAAATCAGTGAGATTGCCCTCTGTTCTTAATTTGCTTATATTGTTATAAAGCAGTTATCATATAAAGTTTTAGCTTAGGGGAATAAGGAAAGACAATTTTTCTCGGTTAAATCAGCGCACGTCTCATAATTTGATTACAAAAATTTATTATGAATTTTATCGGCTTATGAAAAATATTTGACGACATGGACTGAATAGTCTAACGGATTTTGAAAAGTGTGCTTTTTATGACTCAATAACAGTACAGGATTTTGAATCCATTCTGGGATAATGTTCGTATCAAATTGGTATATCTTCTGTGCATATAGCTCAAATTGTTACAACAATCTTTCCTTTAATATAAAAATTTAACAAGAATAAGGAATAAAGTTAAAACCGAATATTAAATATTTTGTCAGATTTTGCATCGAACATGGTACACTCTTTTATCTATGTGCATAATTTTAACCTATATTCACATTTCGAAAGATTATTAATAACTGTATACACATAAACGATATTTGCAGAGACTAATAAATTGTTATTTTAATTGTTTTTGACCATCATTTTTTGTTTTTGTTGATTTTTTACCTGATAAGAATGATTTTAGTAAAAATTTGAGTCTCGTTCGCATAGACAGTGACCCTTCTTGAAAGAAACGTGCCCCAATTTGACGCGTACGGTGTCCCATAATGGATGCAAAACTCGTAACCAAATTTTGTATGAACGGCATAAAATGTCCAGCATTCATTTCTTCGCAGGGTATGGATTCTATCTTAATAATATAAAGACCATTGACTACTAATATCACCAAGATATTTGGCCCTATGCAGAGTGCCAATACAGTGATTGTTGTTTTCCGTTATTTCTATAGTGCCTGAAGAGAGTAGATATAAGTCGAAACTCAGTGTTTGGTTGTTGTGCTTACCAACCTGGTATATAGCTATTTAAATAAATTATATATCTAATTTGAGTCGTAAAATGCATTTATTCAAAAACTGACTGTTTTCAGTCTCGAATATTAGCTATATTTGAAATCCGGTATCGATTAGTTATTTTTAGCAATTTTTTGAAATTATGCTTGGGAAAGCGGCGGGCACAGGGTTGAGTACCCCTGGCCTATATGACTGGGTCACTCTCTAAGTGGATATTATAAGAGTGTAATCATATATAGTGAATTTAAAGGTCAGAATTACTGGCCATGGAGGGAGTGCTTTAGACAGGTCCGATAGTGATGATAATGCTTAGGATATGAACTACAGTCGATTCCTGTTAAACGCACACTCCGGATAACTGGACACAGTTTCGTTCCCGGTTCCATGTGGCTATGTATATTGACTGCAAATATCTGCACATTCCCGTTAAATGAGAGTTTTTTCCCGGTTCAGATGCTGTGCACATAACCGAAGTTGACTGTAATTGTTTTTTGGAGGGTGTTTTTATGTGGGCGTTCATCAAGTGTCCGCGATCTGATCATATTCAATCAAATAGCTGATAAACTATTCCGAATATCGTCAAATACAAGCCAAGTGAATCGACCCATATGAATCTGTGTTCGTAATAAACCTATCAACCGCTAGTTTCTTGGCGCATTGGGTAATGAACTCCATCGAGACAATCGTCGTATAGCGGCTAAAGTCTGGAGATTGAGATATTTTGCGTCAAAAGACGTAATAAAATATTTTACTAAAGTACAAGCCTGACTAAGAATTAAATACAGTCAACTCCAGTTCAGTGCACAGACTCGGTGCCGGACAAAACCGTGCAATTGGCAGTGGTGTGCAGATATCTGAAGGCAATATACATAGCCACGCGGAAATAGGATAGAAACCTTGTGCAGTTAAAAGGAATGTGTACTTAACCGGTTTGCACTTAGCAGGAGTTGACTGCGTATTCGGCATCCGAAACCTGTTAATTTAACTTTATTTCACCCGAAGTTTTACGAAATTTCATTTTATGGATATTCTGAAATATCGCAGGATTTACGAAAAACTTTATGAGCTTTTGACAGGGTACAAGTTCATGAGATTTCATATTCTCCCGACAGAAGTCTCACCTAAGTGAGTTTTGCTTTAAAACAGTTCTCAGCCCCCACCTCATTTACCAGACGGAGTGAATCATAAATTATTCAACAACTACTACCACAACCGAGATTTGAGGAGAAATCGAAGAGGAAATATTGTAGTTTATTCGTGCCTTGGACCATTCAAGGAGAAAACTCAACCTGATAAGTCTCTTCCACAAGAAAAATAAACAATCTTGCTTTATGGGTATTAATAGTCTATATTTTCTGCTGAAATTATTATGTTACAGCTTTTGGGAGCTCTTTTACTTCAAACTCATCTTTTTGGTTTTAAGGTTTCAGATCAGAGACAAATACTACAGCTGATTGACACTCTCACTTGATGTATGACGAAGATGACTCAAATAATTAATGGCAGCTTTGGGATCTCCTAAGCTGTTTTGAATGATGACTTGATTTTTTGATCATCGAAATATGACGCTTCAAATTTGAGGGTACCCCATTCAAAAATACTCTACACTTGAATGCGTGGCATCTGAAATAAATTCGTGTACGAAAGTGGCCAATTTCAGCATTTTTTGTCTCTTTCAGATGACATTTTATAAAACTAAATCCACCACAAACCTCTGGGGATGGAAAAAGTTACGTTGTTTTAAATCTTGAAGGGGATAATTCTGAAAAGATATCAGTCTTGGCTTGTTAATAATCCGTCACAGTATATGTGCACGAGAAGTAAAACTAATAGGGCGGCCCAACGTAAGCCGGGATAGTTAAATTTTCCCTCGAGGAACGACATGTGATTATGTAATTAGTGCCAACTATCCGGAAAGTTTTTCCCAACGATTGGTATCTTTTGATGACAATGAGGTTTTTTACATAAAACCATAAACACACTCCCGTATGACGTTTGGCCTCAAATCAAAGGACCTGAGGACGCGTTGGCCTAACGCATCACGTACATACATGGGATAGTCATTTTAAGAACTTTGAATTTAAAGCAGGTATTTGTGTTGACACCTAACTATGAACGTCTTATGTTTGTATATATGATCTTAAACATCGCCGCCTATATCATTCGATATGTGAAAGGTCGACAAGTAAACATTTGATCACTTTGTACCAAAAGACGTCTCAATGTACTAATTTAATCTTGGTTGTGCGTGCGCATTCGTGGAGCTCATTCATTTTCGTCTTTGAATCGTGATCACTCATTCCTTGATGGCTTTTTAATGACCGGAAGACTCTAGTCAAATAATTTTATACAGGTGACAAAACTCCATGATTCTGATGAATCTAACCAGAAAAGGGATATAAACGGGGAAGTAATGACAAAAAAAGGTACCCATCCTTGAATTTTAGGAGAAATTCCCGATCGTATTGTTGCTAAAATGTGGTCAAGTAACGTTTATTTCGAGGTAAGTGCTTAACTCCCGTTTTAATGTGTTTAGTAACACTTCTATTCTTATCATCGATTGCCATGAGTGCAAACAAGATAGTTTGTGTAAACATCAGATTTGTTTTTGATTGTCATATATTGTGTATGAAAACTGAATACACATTTTCTGGTATTCTTTTATCTATCTTTTTAATCTTGGAGCATCTTCTAAATTAAATTTACAGTTTGAGAAAAAGTGCCCTATTTTGAAACTTATTTCTTGGCTCTATATTTGACTATTCGCGTAGAGTTTATTAAAGACTCAACTTTCCAAAATATGTCAAAGGTAATTTGACTGATTTTCGGAATTCAGCTTTCGAGGTAGGCTATTTAAATTAATTTGAGGTACTACAAATCTACATGGTACTTAAGTTTGAATTGATAAATTGAGTTTTTTCAGGATTCATTGAGGAAATCTCTTAAGTATATAAATGAAAGGACCGAACAATAATTAATATTTTCCTTCATTTCGATTTTAGTTTAATTACTGTTAGATGAAGGTTTCACAGTTATTGATGTAGTTTTTAAGATTTAATTATCCAAAAATTTACAAAATTCTTGCTACGAAGTCGTTAGTTCCCTTCTCTGTATCATCTTTTATACCAATATATTTTCTTAAAAAAGATATTCGCAGTGATTAAAAACGGAAATATTTGGGAAGTCATTTTACCTGGTACGGATAGGAGTTATAAAAGTCCGCATAACTATGGTGAAACCAACCCCATTCATAATAATAACAAACCATCCTTAAATAAGAATGTTGGCCAATTTTGTCCTAAAGGTTTTTAAATTTGGGACTCAAACCCTGAAAAAATCTATTTTAAACACAACATGGTATATCTATCTTTAAATACGACTGGTTTCTTTGTTGAAGCACATTAATATTTCTAGTTTCTCTGGAGATATTCGATGATTCCAATATATGCGGAACTTGTTCATTTGTGTGGTGATAGTTGCTTATTTTCAACCAGGCTATAAGGTCATAACTTTATGGTACTACAGTAGAATTCTGTTAAGCACACGATCCACTTAAGTGCACACAATTATTTGGTCCTATCTGCATATGCCTAATGCATATTGAGTTTTGATATCCGCACGCAGCTTTTAAGTTCAGGTTTTAAACTGGGCCGGAGGCCATCCACTTACCCGGATTCGACGATATGTGGTGTTATTAGTAATTAATGACCAATTTTCTGAAAATCGGCAATGAACTAAAATTAGTTGTACTGGTTTTTCAACAACGCTAAAACTAAGCAACATAAACATGAAATTCAAACGAAATTGACTTTAATTTAAAATTTAGAGGTCTCTCAAACATTTGACAACTAGGATGAATAATTCTTTCCACGGACGTTGGTGCCGCGCTAGGTTAAGCAACGAGTTTTAACAGCTGTAATTCTCGCCATCATTGCACTTTGTGCAGGGCATGTTTTTCTGGTTGAAATTCAGTGTGCAGTGTGGGTAGCGCTGAGTAGGTATGGCATTGGTGCATTTAATAGCCACATAGTTTAGTCATTATGGTTAAATTCACGCTTTAGTCTGGTCCGGAGGCCGTGCACTTAACCGAATTCGACCTTATATCAAAAATTATATTTCTAAACCATTCGCTATTTGGATTATATTTTAACAGACGATACACTTGACCTAAATTTCTGAAACCAAACCAATATCCGATTCTTTGTCAGAATGACATAACTGGGTAGTAACAAAATTAAATTATCTACAATTGCAATCCATTCTGCAATAACTAAGCATATCCATAGTTACTAAAGGGAAATTTCTTGTGTTTGAAACAAAATGAAACCGATCAGATAAGTATGGTCGTAAAGGAGGTTCTCATTTGAAAATGCCAATAAGAAAGCGATTGTCATGAACCATTCAAACCCTGTTTTGTAATACCTAAATTTCGTTTAGCCCAACATCAGCATTCGTAAACATGTTTATATCCATCAGGGATTTTCACATCAAATTTTGACCAGACTTCTATATCCACCAATAACGGAAATTGGGAGATTTATAAGTTTTAACACTATGAAATGCTTGTAAAAGATACGATTTTATCCAGGCCGCAAATCCAAGATGGCGGATTAAATAAAAACAAAATTGTGATTTTTTGTACATTTAAAGGTAAATTTAACCTATATACATTTTATATAGGACAAAAAACCCGTTTCTTTCACGAAACAGATACTTCATTTTCAAGCCAACGGAAAAATCGGGCGAATTCAAATATTCTATAATTTTGATAAACTCATTTTTACCGTATAGGTAATTCCACAATACATTCAAATACTAAATTTTCAATTAAAACATATGTAAATTATAGATTAAGAAATATACGAATCTACTATATGGATGATTATAGATTCAAATGCATTTGGATCTTCTCATTAGAAATGCCGCCACCCGTAATACTGTGTGATCGTTATCATTTGTGGTTGTTTTCACTCTATTCTTCACCCATCTCTAGAGGTTTTTGACTGTCTGAGTAGGGACGTTCCTACTTGGTGGATCTATGAAATTTCTCTTGTGGCAGACTGTCAGGTCAGTGTAGCCGGCTTCTTCTAAATCCTTATAGCTCGTCCATTCATCAGATACGGTAATTGACACAGGTTCAACATATTTCTGGATAATGGGCAAAAATACATACCTTTTCCCATCCGAAACGATTATCATAATTACCCGAAAAATATCGTTCCTTCCAACAGCCCCAAAGACCCAAGACGGACCTAATATTCGCCCAACATGATTTTTCCTTTTGATGAAATAGCTTTCATCTATTTCCACAAATATGTTTCGCCCTCCAATCCTCCCTTCAGAAGGGATTATTGGCACAAAAAAAAATTCTTTAAGTTATGGTGCTTTACCTGATGGAATACATTTAGTCAATTACCACTCTTTTTGAAATACAAAGAGGATATGCTATTTGTAGAATTGAATGATCCTAAGCCTAGAAGTGAAGGAGTTTTAAAATTTCACTAAAATATAATTTGTTGGATTGGAACCACGGGGCATCGCAAGGCGAAACTCTTTTTTTTTGACGTTTTACAACAATAAACGAAACCTATGTTTTTTTTTTCAATAAATATAAGTAGTTTCCCTGGTTTTGCAGCAATATTTTTCTTTCAGAAATTATCATTGGCACAGTAGATACATATATTTGAATAAATTAACCTTTTTTCAGGGCAGAAATCCATTGCCGATTCTTCATTTGGCCACATTGCGCATAAGTCGATATGGCTCATTGAAAACGGGGAGTGTAAGCTAACTTAGACTTGATAAGACAATATTTTGTATTTGGAAAAAAAGGAAAAACTAGAAAATGCATATGAGCGCGTGCGTACAATTGCGCCTTTCCATGCATAAAATCGTCGCTTTTATCGGCGAGGGACACCGAATGTTGGTGAATCTACAGGGCGACATCGGAAAATAATCGTCCCGCTAATAAAATTTTAGATAAAATATGTGATTTCTTATCCTGATCACAATGATTTACAAAATATTTTACCAATCTTTGTAGGACAAAATTTTTAAACATAACGATGCGCATGTGGAACGAAAAATATTGACTTATTCCGAGACATTTATTGCAACCGTTTTATACAGTTTATGGCACATATTCCTTCTTTTGATAAAGATGAGAAATTTTCTATCCGAATGTGATCGTGATCATGATTTTAGTATTTCAGAACGCAATATTCTTGGTTCAAAAATGCAAACAACTGTTCCATATCTATTCGATTTCGATGAATCAGTTTCAGCAAACCAAATAATTTGTCGTCCACGCCAAAATATATCTGTAATCACTTATTTTTATAGAATTGTCATAGGTCATTGTACCATCCTGTTTTGATGTGGAAACATTTTTTGAATCATCCAATGCCTGTAGTTGTCGATCCCAGCGACTTTAGAAATATTAGAAAACAAAAAAAGATAAAATTTCCTAAATCGATCAAGTATATGAAAAGATTTCCATTTCTAAAACATGACATGTATGATAATTTTAACCCAGTGACACATTCCTTTTTTATCAAATAAATGACGCTGTTTTTCGTAACAAGGAGATTCACGGCCAAACTCAAAAGTCTTTATTTGAAAGAATTTTAAAATTAGAGAAAGATCCGCGTCATAATTTCAACCCTCTCTGTTTCCTCGATCTCACACAGCCTTTTATTTCAGACATTTCTGAAAAATCAATTGATTTAGAATTAAAAAGGATGCAATATGAATTGGAAAGTAAATTAGTTGATGTATAATAACTTCCGTTATTTTATTTTCTTAAACATATTCATGAGTTTGTATGTTTTTGAAATTTAACCACACGATAATCTATCAGGAGCTAACCCTTCAAGATTTAATATATGGTGATAAACGTTCCAGTTTATCTCTAATGTTAATAGTTGTAAATTTTTCGAGTATACCGAATTTATATCTGTTTTCTGGAGGCTGTGCAGGTTTTTGACTGAAGTTGTACTGTTCGCTTGTGCATATCTTGCCATTTTTGTCATCAATTATACTTAACTGGATTCGCCCATTATTCATCTTGATTAGCTAAAATTCTGTTGGTTTTTTAAGATATTTTGATCTCTCTTAATTTTTTAACATAGGCTAATTTTATCAACTAAATACCAGTTTGAATTATTGAGATCTTTCAAGTTTATATTTAATAGTTTAGTTTAATATTATCAATTGAACATCTAACTGTCATCTTTTTGTTGATTCTTGTTTTGTTGTTTTTGGTTGATAATATTTAGAATCCACTCTGTCTGAAAATTAAAAACATCAGCTTGTTACTTATCTTCTGGTTCTTTTTCAAACTGCACTCACTCAGGTTTTCTCGATATGTTTATCTCGTTAGTTTACTTAAGCTCTTGGCATTCACGTATCTTACTTTAAAACACTCGTTTTTAAGGCTCTTGTATTTAAAACGTTCCATATGCCAATTCGATAGAGAGTATACACAATAGTGTTTTTAGCTCTTCCTGACATTTATTAAAAAGTAAAAAATCATTTGAGCGATTACCTAAAACGTGCACGGGCCATTTGTAATTGGTCTCACAGACACATTCAAGAATGTGGTTTTGCCACTTTTCTAAGTTTACAAAGTTTCTCTAGTTATTTTGTCCTATTTATTTTTATGGTCTTAGTCTTACATATTGAAGCTTTATTCATAACGATTCCTGTTTGAAAAATCTTAAACACTCAGAATGTCAATGAAACAAACACCCAATACATATTACGTCTGTGCACTTAATAGATATTTGGGTTAATACCAAAATAATCTGAATATTATGATAACATTTGAATCAATTATTTTAATTCACATCAAACGAGAAATTTACATTAGCTGCGTTGACAATATTCTAAAATAATAATTTCGTAGCTATTTTTTAACATCGTTTATTTGTATTCGATATTTCAGTACAAAATCAAGCCATTTTGACTTGAGTTATCAAGGTTTCGATGCTGGTTTATAATTTTAACTCGATTTATTAACTCGATTTTTCATTCGTAAAAGCAATTGAATAATCGAAACTTTCTGAGTACCAGATGAATACCTCAATTTATTTTAATGTATTTTGATTCTAATTCGGTAAATGGCGTTATATCACACACATTTGTTCTTCTAACTTAGGCTAAACATTCATCGATATGGACAGTTTTGGGTACATTCTTATACCTCCACCCCATTTTTTGAAGTTTTAAAATAGAAATATAAAGGGAGGACATCCAGATTCTCTGATTAAAAAAAACTATAAAAGTTGTTTTACTTTCAAATTTCATCTTGCATATTTTCGCTTACATATTTTTTGTAATAAGGTGTCAAGTTCAATAAAAACAGTCAATAATTTTTGGAAAAAAAACTTTGTCTTCATAACTAATTAAACGCTATAAAAGAAAAAATCTACGTTGTAAGTTGTTTTTACACACTTTATTCAATATTTTTTAGGATTTGTATGCAAATAGAGTTTTAAAGGGCAAGCAGTATACCCTATGGTTCTGTTTCCGCTTTCGTTTGTTACATCATCCTAGAATTGTTGAGGTTGCAAAGAACTAATGAAAATAATGCATTGTCAACATCTATTGTGCTTTCCATGCGATGGAAATGTCACGTTAGAGGATGTCGTAAACTCAAAAATACTATGTCTAGAAGGATTGAAATGTATTTTTCAACAATTAAACTCGGAATGGCTAAAATATTTATAATTAGTGTTTTTGCATGGAACGCGGAGGAACGGCGCTCTTCAATCTTTTTTTGGAAATTTTTAAATTATAATAGGGATTTATTATAGAGTTATTTATTTAATTCGTCATATATATATCTATATTCATGGCATTTTTGACATGAAAGTAGTAAAATGGCGTTTTTCTAGCGTTTTTGGGATTTATGTTGTTAGATTGCATACGATAATATACAAACTTATATTATTGGTAAATTATCGTTGTTTTTTTAATGTAATACCAAGGCGTTTTAGAAATAAATGTCCGAACGCAGTTTAAATTTTTTTATTATGTTATGGGTATTATGGGATATTTGTTTTTGATGTCTAAAATACATCATTTTCGGTTCCGAATTTCCAACTTTTTGTATGAAATAAAATTGTATAAATTTAATTTTAATATAGGGTTTTTCGATCTATTTAATATTCTTTGCAACCTATTGAGTAAAAGTTGCCACAAATCAAAAAATAATTGCACGAACGGAATAATTAACCTATATTTGTCAACATTTTTAATTTACAGGTCATTTGAAAATTTGTAAGAGTTAACAAAGTGAAAGCATAATTTGTTATCAAACACGAATCAGGATGTGAAAAATAATGAAACAAATGTTTGCAAGCCAATCTAACACGAGAGTTTTGGATTTTAATTTTGATTTATGCCGGATCGAGAATAATTAAAAACCTCAATCCTACATAGAAGCCCTTCCAATATGGTTCATTCGAAATACAGGGTTTGTGAAATTTTGCTAATTTCTAATAAATTTACAGAGCAAAACAGAAAAAAATACTCTCCTCTTTGTTTGACTCACTTACATCCAATGTTACCATTGTTTTAGCAAACAACATTCGATTTTAGGGAACATATGGTTTCTCAAGTTTTACGCTATTGGTGTACTTAATAATTTTGAGATGCACTGAAAAAATGAAAGTTGATAAAAACAAGGTTAATTATCCCTCGTATGATTATTTTTGATTAAGGGCAACATTTATTAAATAGATTGCAAAGATTATTAAATAGATCGAAACCCCATATATTTTTTAGAAGAGCAGTCTTATCGAATTTGATTTAAATAAATAGGGAGGTAATACACCATTTCTGGCTAAAATACAGATCAGGCAGCCATCTTCGTTGGAGGTCGGGCGAGAC
>JWZT01002870.1:856939-868648 GCA_000827895.1 Thelohanellus kitauei | reverse complement strand
AGCAAAAAGTATGTAAGCATCTGAACCTCATTATATTGCAATTTACATTTTTAAAAAAAATGTAGTGAAATATGGGTATTAAGGAATCCGCATCGTTTTCGGGTACATCCTCAGGTCTTTGATAAAAGGTCGAAATAGGAAAAGTCACATTCATACATATCGGTGAAAACGCGAGTATACCACATTCCACCAGATATGGATGCTGTTTTCTTGTTGGGCAAAGATATTCAAGAAATTGTTAAAGGATCCCATCATAACAAAAACAAAAATTCATTAGAATCTTTCTTATTTTCTTAAAAAGACATGTTCACTTTTAAAATGTGAATTTGATTTTTTTGAGAAAGGAATTCGAGATTTTGAAACATCTAATAAGCATGACTTGACATTGATTGATAAATTAGATTGAAATTAAGTCTGTTTCGATTAACTTTAATCAGAATAAATTAAAGTATTAAAAGGGCCTTTATAATAGACTTGATCCATAGACGGGGCTGTGAACATATTCATGGAGCTAATAGAGTAAATGGAGCATGAAATTATCAATATCATATTGATAAAAAACATTGAACCAGGGTAAATTGTGTATACCGATGGCCGGGCAACATACCGGGAATGGAAAGGGAATTTTTTACTTAACGTAATCATTCATTAAAGTGAGATTTTTTGGTAGCTCCAGTCATAACGAATAGGATCGAAGCCACCTGGAATGGTTGAAAACAGCTGCTTCGAATAATAACAAATAAACAACCAGACAATTTTTGGATACATCGCGGAATGTTTTTATACTATACATTGAAAGTAATACAATAGAGGCGATAATTAAGAATATCGCCCATATGTATTCTCGTAATCATTAAAAACTGAATTGAATAATTTTCAGCTTCTCCATTCATAGTTTTTCGACTTGCAGAAATTACACAATCCGTTTTCGAAATTTTTAATCCGAGATAATTACTCTCATCTAAGTAAAGATTATGGCTGCCTGATTTGTATTTTAGCCCAATTTCCTTTAGTAATTTAGAGTTTGTTTTATAAAACTTATTAAATATTTCTTAATGGTTCATGCCACAATGCTTCTGAGGTGTGCGTGTTGCTTCACCAATCTAAGGGGAACAGTAGTATTATAAGAATTGCGTAGGAGCTCCGAGATGGCTGAAATAGGTATAGGTTAGCAAATATTCACGCTAAATTTTAGAATACGCTTCCACTTTGAGGAGAAAATCTCTGCCTGGTTAACATATCTGGTAAAATATTCGTTTTCGCCACTCGAAAGTCATGATTTTCTGAAATCTGGACAGCATAAACCTCATTTGTTTCCTCGTTATCAATCATAATTAAATTTGATAGGTTGTTCTCCTCGGTATTAATTTTTAATTCATTTAATTTAGAATAAATTGAAATTATTGATTAATCTACTGGAAAATTCTGAATGGAAAATGGTTGAAAAATATTCATATTTTTTGAGTTCAAAACCATAAAAAACGAATATTGAAATCTGGTCAAGTTGATATTTGGAAATAGGAATATGTTTAACAATTCTTCTCCATTTATCCAGCAGACTAAACGATATTTTAGTTTAATTTAGTATCGATGCGTTGTTATAAAATATAATTTTTGTATATATTTTAAAGGTTTTTCATGAATAAATATTTTGTCTGTGGGTATATTTTGTAATAAAATAGCAACTTTGCAATCAGATTATTGCAAAAGCGTCGTTATTTTATCGCTGACACGATTATTTTACATCATCTACTTTTTGATATATTCCAACACCCGGAGTGTGAGATTAAACTTCTCGTCGAAAACGAACCATTAACCCAAAAGAAGAAAATACCGCAAAGTATTGACCACGATTCTAATAGAAAAGTCATGCAGTTTTATCCAAATTTGTTTCAGCGAGAGGCTTCAAGTTTCAAATAGAATATTAGATTAATGCAAGTTGAAGGAAAATACGTTTATAGAATTTGTCTATTTCAGGTAGAACACGATAAAAAAGCACAGTTGTCACAAGAACACTATTTCAAATGCCATGAAAACTTTTTCTATAAATCTCTTTCTAATATCAAACAATTCAAATCTAGATGTGACGACTTAGTAATTGGAGGTCTGGAAGTTAATTGAAATTGATGAGTATAGAATCAATTGTAAACAAACATCACAGAGCACACTCTCGATGAAAAATGTGTGTAGGTTGGCGTTTAACGAACTCTAGACGGCAAGTGGTTTCTTTTTGAAAAACTGATTCGGGATCTGGTAAAAAATACGGCCCTCTTAAGACTTCGATTAAGTTTAATCTTGTTATAATCTTCAACGCAAACACGATTTGTTTAAATAATATTTTTGAATCACCTTGTTTACTTTAAAATGATTTTTTTTATTTCCTTTCCAGCGATCTAAAAATATATGTTATGTTTTAATAATTAATAAACAACCAGAGTCTCGTTAGATTTCAACAACAAATTAGACCCGATTGAAAATTTCGGATGAAAATATCAAGTTTTGTAATAAAAACTGTTAATGTTGTTAATAACGCTGTATAAGAAAGCCTATTCTCTAGTTAAAAAAATATGACTGGCTTCAAGACGTGGTTTCTGATAAAAATCAACCATTTTTATTATTTTTGAAGTATTCGTCGAAAGCATTTGAATAAGAAACTTGAGTTAACTGGGAGAAATCGTTAGCGAACAGTGGTTTGCAACCAGATCCATTAGTAAAGAAAGTTAACACTCCATTTGATCAAATATATCATATAGAACGTATCTGAGGTTGGGTTTTTTCTGTTTTAAAAGTTTCGGCTAAATGGCCCCATAAGTGGGTATAATGACCTTTGGTAAAAAATAATATCGTCCTGTTCGAAAACTTTGACCGACAATATTCAAAACAATTTCCTATGTTCTATAAGTTTATTTTCAGAAATAGCTGAACCGGGAGCACATGATAAAAATTAACAGAATCATTTTATTTGGCAAATATTCTATTCTCGTTTCAAACAATTTTAGTTTCTTCAATCATTACTGTATCGATGTTCATGGTTAATGTAAATGGTGGTAAAACCTGGTTTCGCGAGCTATTCTACCCGATAAACTTAAAGTTTTTATTAAACTGATTTCCGCTGTTGACTGCAACCCAAAAATTAAGTCGGTAAACTTTAGTCAGACACATAGTTTTTAAGCCATTTAAATTGTTTTTACAACATGAGAAAAGGTTTGCCATATATTGTTTAAAAAATTTACGGTTTTAATTGAGAAAACAGTCATAAATCGATTTTGTTAAAAATAGTTTCATATCGTTAGTAACGTCATAAATGATTCCAAGTCGAAGAAGCATGTATGAACTTGCTAAAAATGAAAATACAGCCATTCAATACCTTATTTCAGAGGGAGTCGTATCTCCTCCAGAATTCCTTCCTGTCTATTCAGGAGAGAAAATTACCTTGAGAAGAATAACTTTGAGGCGTGTCAAAAAATTGCCTCAGAGAAGAGTAACTATTCAAAGGTTATTCTACAAATTCCAACAAAAAACCGACCAAATTTTAGAAATGGCATATTTTGGGTTTAGTGGTTCAAAAAATACCTTAATTACAAAATTGCAGAAATATCAAAGCACACTATAGCATACTACGGTAAGCACAGGTTTAGATTTCTTGAATATGCAAATTGGGGGATCAGGAGTTGAGGTTGAAATCGACGAGTGCAAACTCGGGAAAAATAAACACCATGGGGGGGGGGGCACCCTGTAAGCGGTGCGTGGGTCCTTGGCGGTGTTGAATTAACAAACAAAAGGCGACTGTTTCTGATCGAAGTTCTCGACTGAACGGCGAATACCTTGATATCGGTAATAACTACCCACGTTCTTGAAGGGTTCACTATAATCACCGATTGTTTCAGAATCTATAGAAATGTGGACTCCATATAATAGCATTTGACAGTGAATAATTACAAACGTTTCGTGACCAGGGGACAAAAGCGTGTACAAATTCTATTGAGGGCACCTGGAAGACCCTAAATATATGATTTCTCCGAGAAATCGCACCAACACCATTGATGAAAGCAGAGAAATAAATGAACCTATTTTTAATGACCCTCTCGGCCGATTCCAATGGAGACTAAAATATTCCGAAAATCTTTGGAGCAGTCTGATGTCCGCCTTTAGAGAAGTCGAATCCCTTAATTGACTGTTAAGTTATTAATTTGAAACATAAAATTTTTCTATTTTTTTTTTAGAAATTTATTTTCATTTGAAATGTATTGAAGAATCTAAATAAACACCATGGGGGGGGGGGCACCCTGTAAGCGGTGCGTGGGTCCTTGGCGGTGTTGAATTAACAAACAAAAGGCGACTGTTTCTGATCGAAGTTCTCGACTGAACGGCGAATACCTTGATATCGGTAATAACTACCCACGTTCTTGAAGGGTTCACTATAATCACCGATTGTTTCAGAATCTATAGAAATGTGGACTCCATATAATAGCATTTGACAGTGAATAATTACAAACGTTTCGTGACCAGGGGACAAAAGCGTGTACAAATTCTATTGAGGGCACCTGGAAGACCCTAAATATATGATTTCTCCGAGAAATCGCACCAACACCATTGATGAAAGCAGAGAAATAAATGAACCTATTTTTAATGACCCTCTCGGCCGATTCCAATGGAGACTAAAATATTCCGAAAATCTTTGGAGCAGTCTGATGTCCGCCTTTAGAGAAGACGAATCCCTTAATTGACTGTTAAGTTATTAATTTGAAACATAAAATTTTTCTATTTTTTTTTTTTAGAAATTTATTTTCATTTGAAATGTATTGAAGAATCTATACATATACTTCCCAGCGAACGAATGCCGAGTTGGTAACGTAGCCCTAGTGGGCTGAGGATGGGGGTGAGTGTTTAGCAGGTGTGAGTCCTGCACTACCTTAACTGCTTGCAGAAAGGTGCCTAGCCGGAGTACGACCCTACCGTACGTGGACACCGTCGCAGTCGCGGTCGACGGAAAGTCCGTGCAGAAATGCACCGGTGCAGGTTTTAACACCTCCAGCTGAGAGCAAAAAAAAAGAATCTATACATGGCATATAAAAGTTTTCCCGATCAAGTCCGTCACATTTTTTTTAATTCAAATTTTAATCATATTTAGCACTTTAAAATATAAACTCTATATCCTATTCGTTAATTTCCTATCGTAAGTAATACCTTCTTTTGTATTTTAGCATATTTCGGTAATAGCCATCGCACTCAGAAGGTTTAACTTCTATTGAGCTACCTTCTATTAAATAGGTCGATTTCTGATCACGGGGACGCTGTTTCTACAAAGTCTTTCCATCTCGATAACAAACTTTCAATCTGGTTGAAGAAAGTCGAGTAGGGTGCACGGTATGTTACCGTGCGGACTTTCTCTTGAAGCATAGTCTGGACCGTATTGGTTTTGTGGAACCTCACGTTGTCTATTATGAAAATACATTCTTGTATTCCATTGGAAAATAACTGTCCAACGCCTTCATGAAGTATCCATAGAAATGTTCTTCATTAAATTGATGATCTTGTGCCTTGAAGAATTCTAAATGATCAGCGTTCAGAGATCAGAAACAGACCTGTTTAATTTAATCGAAATCGGCTCAATCGAACTTACACCTTCTGACTATGACAGCTATTATCGAAATATGCTAAACTACAAAAGAAGGTGTTAGTTATGAGAGGAAATTAACGAATAGATGTAGAATTTATTTTTTTAGTATTAAATATTAATAAAATTTGAGTTAAGAAAATGCGACGGGCTCGGTCGGGAAATGCTATAAATTAAAATCTGGAAAATCATTTGATCGATGAAGACTATTATTAAATATAATGTAAGCATTTAATAATCTTGTAAGTCAAATGCATAATAGGTGGCGTATTCTTTGCTTTATTCTTATTTTATTTAAGTCCAAATCGGTAAGACTGGCCTTAAAGTGCACGGGTTCGAAAAAAATCTTACATTTTCGTGGAGATGGAAAATTAGCTAAGTTAAATATTTCAAATCTATAGAAATTTGATAAAAATAGTCCAATTGATTACAAACATATATGAAAATAGTTGATAACGTCAACAAAAGTTAACGTGTTGATTTGTGGGCAGATCAGAAAACGACACAAAAAGGAAATATTAAACCATAGATTTAACTGAATTCTATTGTATCCATACATATTTTTAACGGAGGGCTTTTAAAATAAGTAAGCTTAAGATGTTTAAAAACAGAATATCATTAAATAGGAAACATTAGAAATGGTTAGATCAGCCAATGTTCAATGGGTACGGTAATACACGATTTTTTTCCGAAACCGTGCATTTAAGTACAGTTTTACCTCCATAACTTATTCCATGGTAAGAAATTTGATCTATTTACATCAGTAAAAATGGTATTTTGAATTTTACGCTTTTACGTTACTCGAATTTTGTACAAATTTTTGTACGAATGCAAAACATGAAATTAATCTAGATGATGGCATCATCATCACCTAGATTCATAATTAAATTAGATACATTGATCACCTTCCACGACATATCATTTGTTTACATCCACGTTTTAAATTTCCAAACTCTGTATTTTATCAATTTATATCGATAGCTATAATTCAACTCTTTTAGTTAATAAACCGTGAAAATGGTAATTTTTAAACGAAGAAGTATCATTAAACCCTATCCATTACGTCCTTCATTGAGATTCCTTATAAATTTGTCAATCTCTTGATTTTTTGAATGGGACTGAATGCCTATGAAATACTTTCGATCACCACACATTCAAGCCATAAACCTCTAGTAATAAATTGATTCACTGGAACCGCCATTTCTATTTTTCATATAGAATTCAGGTGCCTGAGTAGAATAAACACTTGATCAATTTAACAAGAGATATCACTGGGTTTCATTGGCAATTTTTGTCTGTATGATGTCATATAATCATAGACCACACGTAGTCAGAGAATAATGTCTTGAATTTAGCCACCGTTGAAATTATTATGATTCAAAAAATGAATTATTGATATTAGTCAATGAATTACCTAATTATCAGCCAAAGAAACCTAAGATATCAAAGGAGAATGAACCACCTATCCCTCAATGTGCAAATATTTCAAATAAAAATAAAAAAAGAAATAAGACTAGATTTCTAGGCAGCTCCGAGTCATCGAAACCGAATGAACAAAGCAATGCAGCCCTTCCGGATAAAGATCCGAAAGTTCATGGAACCACATCAAGTGCTGTACAACCACAGAGTCCCCACATATATGTTGAAAACGAGAACAATAAGTATCAAATCATTTTATTTAGATCAATCATCCGCTGTAAGTTGACAGATAAGGAGCTAGACGCCATGTTCGATTCGCCTGATTCTGTTAATAAAGAATTACTAAAATTCGATGAGAGATTATTTAGCGACGCGATTCATGAACCAATTAAACGAGAATATTCTCACATGAAATGTAAATATCGAATGAGAATACATTATCGATGTATAGTTAATGGATGCAGACGACTGTTTGGAAATAAGGCTAATTTTAAAGTCCGATTTATCTGATTTCAGGAACATTATCTCTACCATTGTGGAATAAAACCATTTAAATGCAAGGTGAAGAATTGTAATTCTCGACACACGACAAAACGTGATCTAAACCGTCATATTCCAACACATACTGTCATAAAGGGTTTCAAATGTCCATTTTGTGACTTTGTAACTGATGAGATAAAGAATATGAACGATCATGTGGTTATTCATCCAAAAATAGATCGAAATATGGCAGGTTAATGGCTCCAAATAATTCAAGATCGTTGATGTTTAAGTAGTTGTCGAAAAAAAATAAGATTTTCTTAAAATCAATTCTCAAGTAGTGTAATTAATCATTATTTATTCTAACCTTTTTTCAATCATGAATTTCTTCTGCATCGTCACAAAAGATCTAAACCTTTTATTCATCAAAGAAAGGATGCATTCTTCTTGGGTTTTCTTTGATCATAGTACGACTTCAAGTTCCAAATGATATTTTGTACTGTTTGACACTGGCATACCACCATAGCGTCCAGGCTTATGATTCGATTCATTAACCAATTTGAAATTTAGTCGTTTAATTTTGTTTTATGTTGACCTCGTTCTCGTTTACTAGACACCGTATATCACGGGTACTCAACCCTGTGTCCACAGGCATCAGGGCACCGCAGAGCGTTTTATGTGCCCCGCTGCTATCCGAGAGTAATAATAAAAATAAATGTGTAAATATATTTAATTGACATCTTGTTTTGAAACACATTGGATACTAAAGACTAAAATAAAAAGAGTGGCTGTTTTTAAATATATATGTTTATAAGACTCAAATTAGAAATATAATTTTATTAGACAGTTAAAAACCAGGTTAGCCATCACAACAAACTAACAGTTTGTCTCCACTTGTATATCTCTTTTGGAACTTTATAAATAAGGGAAAACTACAAACCCTGTATTGGTACACTCAATATGCTCAAAGATCTTGATGATGCTAGCAGTAAAATGGTTTTATCTCATTAACATTGAAGCCATAATGCTTGAAGAATTCAGTGCAGAATTTTAAGGTTTCTATACAGAAATTTTTTACAGTTATTCAGTCTTAAAATGCACATTTTTTCAAAAACCGTCAAACTCTTCAGTCAACGTCGTCAAATATTTTTCAATCTGGTAAAAGTTATCATAAATTATCGTGACCAAATTTTTGAACATGCGATAATTACAATGCTTTGACGGTTCAAATATTGACTTTTCCTAAACGAATAATGACATTTCATGCCGAATGTGGAGTTCGACTTAGACCTCTAAAAGTACTCTAATGCGAATTCCCAGCAAAAATCACTCATAATGGGGGTCTCGATATATATGTGACCCTCTTCTTGCATTTGTGCAAACTTACTCATAATTTTAAAGTTTTTGGCTATGTGGCGGCAGATTTTTGGCGCCAAAAATAGAATTAATTTCAAAGCACATTGGAGTTTCAATTCTTATCAATAAAAATGCTCTTATGTAACTTCCGAACCAAAATCACATTTTTGGGGTAGTCGATTACAAAGGTTTCACCCTAAATCGCACAATTTACATGTACTCTTACTCATAAGAATACATCCGTGAACTATAACTAGAAATGACTCATTCCATTACTAGGTTTACCATTCGTTATCATCACGCATATTTTGACCTAAATTCAAATGGAACTATATGATTCAAAAGAATATGGTTCATAGCATTTGGTTTTGCGTTTCATTAACAATCTTTTTATGGATGGAGATATTGAAGCTCATAGTTGACGTTAACGAATGGTAAACCCAGTAATTAAATTAGTCATTTCTAGTTATAAATCACGGATGTATTCTTATAAGTAATAGTATTCGTAAATTGTGCGGTTTAGGATGAAACCTCTATAGTCGAATACTCAAAAATGTGATTTTGGTTCGGAAGTTACATTAGAGTATTTTCATCAATAAAAATTGAAACTCCGATGTGCTTTGAATTTTAAGTTTTTGGTGCCAAAGTCTGACTCTCTATAGTTAAAAAGTTATACTTATATAAAAGTTAGCACATACGCACNGAGTCTCATCAGACATATAGTGGAAAAGTGAATCATTTAAACTAGGAGCGTCAGGGAGAAAAATAACATATGGCGTCTACGAGAGGATCTGTAAGCTTGTTTAAAGCCAAACTGGTTTTGTATACATCACATCTTCAAATAAATAAACTTTCTCATTTTCGAAATATGAAAAAAATGGCAGGTGACCCTGAAATTGACTTTTCGACATTTATTAAAAGTATCCAATTACTTCAAAGCTAATTTGAAAATTGATTTCAACAGTTTAATAAAATTGAGTCCATGGTCACTTTTTTGTCCATTCTTTTACTTGTCAACTAAATGTAGCCGAAGTTGCCTTACAAATTTCCGAGAGTACTCAAGTATGGGCCGAAGAAGTGGAATTAGTCAAAATGAATGTTCAAAAATGACATCATTCTAAAATCCAATATACAAGATGAATACATGGGAATATGATTGACAGAAATTAATTTTCATTCTTGAAGAGTATATCACAAAATAAATTCGTTGTGTAGTCCGACATATTTGTGTGAATAACTGTTAACAAAGCTGGATACTATAAAATCCAAAAACAGGTCTCGGCTGAATGACGAACATTTTGAAGGCTGTTAAGGGCATGAATTTCATCATATTGTACTAGTTATTGTGAAATTGCGAATGAAACAGCTCGAATTATCACATTGATTTATCATTCGGTAATTTTAATAAAAATATAAATATTGGTCATCTGTTAAAATTATATAATTTAATTTCAATGTTTTTTACATTGTGATTAATCGAAAATATCAAACTAAAAAACTACATTGATAAAATCGTGCCAGCCAACTTGACAGATTCATAGAACGTGCTCTAAAGTGAAAAAGTTTGAAGACCGCTGCTCAAAGCCATCATTCCAGTTTCTAATTATATTCTTGATTTGACATGATTTTATGATAAAAACGCACCACTGTCAGTTTTCACAATCTAATTACCGATACTTTTCTGGGGGTTTTTATTGCTAACCCAATAACTGAAAGAGGTTCCGCTTTTGTGTTTGAATTATTGCTGCATCGCGAAAACTTAATTTGAAAAAAATGGAAGATATTATCAAGCGATCGATTCATATCGTTCATATCCTATCAATGATTCTACTTAAAAGAAACGTAAAAGAACCAAGAATGCAATTTTTAACAATAAAGAGGCAGCCATTCAGTACCTCATTACGGAAAGAGTTATAAATCAACCGGAACGCCGTATCCTACACATGTGGGGAGTTGTAACAGTTTGTTTGGTTTCGGCGCAAGGCATCGAGATGATGCTAAAAAAAACTCGAAATAAAGTCACTAATCAAGGGATCATTCCTCTATACATCCATATAAAGGATAATCGAGAAATTTGAAATAGCGGAAGGTCCTTCAGTTGGTTTTCTTCAGGAATTCCACTAACGACGAAAAAGATTCATAAAATCTTTGGAGTTAGCTCATATCTGCGTTTCGACAAGTTATACTCTAATTAAATGCTTAAACCGTGAACCATAAAATAATCCTGGTGATGTTTTAACGAAATTTTATCAGGTTAAAAATCTCAGAAATATATACTTAGCATTTGAGAAATAATCTTGACGTCATGATCATTAAAGATAATCAAAATGTAAATCGTAAACATTAAAAAACTTTAGAGTATAAAAGCTTATGAGGGGCATTCTTTACTTTAACCCTTTTGTATGACGAAAAGTGATTTACAGGGTTTTTCCCCCAAATTGGTATTTTTTATGATACTAATTTTTGGTATTTGATTTGTAAGAATTATTTGAGATGAATTGACACAATAACAATATACGAATTTCTATCAACGCAATTTGAGAAGATCAAAAAAACAAACTCAATCAAGATGGGAGGTGAGTTTTGTTGAAATGATAGATTTAACGCATATGGTCCTTCAGTTGATCGGGCGCGATGTCCTTACAACAAAATAATAGGCAATTAGTCTAGTTTATTTTTTTTAATTTTCGAAAAATTTTTATCTTAAATTTTAGCCACGCCAAATTGAATCGAAACATAAATTAAGGAAAACGCGTGTATTAGATCTCTCCGTTCGTTTCCTACATTTCATTTTAAAAATGGCGCGCGATCAACTGAAGGACCATCTGCGTTAAATC
>JWZT01002870.1:807120-832028 GCA_000827895.1 Thelohanellus kitauei | reverse complement strand
CAGTCAAAAAAACATTCGCCAAACTAATTATCCATTGTGATATTTTTACTATCCTCATCTTGGTTAACACATTCAATACTCTTATTGAAGTAAACTATCATTTGATATCAACTCTTTAAAAAAAAAAAAAGGTGAGATCACTTGAACGCAAAACCCGGTACTGTGGTATCGTTCCGGTACATAAATTCCACTATTTTTAGAATCCTGAGATCTTCATCTTCTGACGTCGTTTAAGTGACTTCTTTTAGGTAATGCCAAGTAACTTCTATGTTTTGTGTGTAAACGTTTCTGTCTTGGGGTGAAACAAAGTTACTCCCATGGTTCACTCTCTGGTGAATGTAACCCTATTCCTCCAACCCATTATATCCACCCCAACAATCGGTCATTATTGTCGTTCCAGGATCAACGCACGAGCTGAGTACGCCATGAAGAGTTGGTGCAGTTATATCATACTAGAACCATGAACATTTTATCTATATAGCCTCTTTCGATTCCACGCACAAAGCCATCCAGTCCAACCAACAAGTCTACCTTCATGATGTTTTCGTTTAAAGAGCTTGATTTCGTCTATTTCTACAATTCTTTCTACGCCTCCAATCTTTCCCAGTGGTGATATGAGTCGCCTTAACATGTTTTCCTAAACAATTGCAAGAACTATACCCTTTAAAGTACATATAGTCTATGACCGTAGTTTTACTCATTCGTGCTTGTTTTATAATAAATTGCATATCGCATTTTTCGCTCCAAATATGAGCATTAAATGCGTCTTAAATTCAACTTTTGTTGTGTCGAACCTAGTGTCAACAGTGGATGATTCCCTTTTCCTACGTCTTGCTGTAATAAACAAACCCTGAAATATGAACAATTTAATAGATAATTATCAAATTAAAAAAAAAAAAAAAAATTCCGATATAGTAAATTTAAAAATAGAACATACACAAGGATATTACTATTTTTTTTAAACTTATAGTTATGGTTATTTAACGTATGAATTGGACAAATTTACATTTTAATACATGGAATATATTTTCATAAGGTTATTTTGCCAAGTGATATTTTGATAACCACAAAAAATTTGTTTTACAGTACGGACTTAGGTTATTGGTGCGAATGTCCCCGCAATCACTACAAAAGCAGCACTGCAGCAGACCTATATCAAATAAGAATTCAAGGAATCTTTCTTCTCTCCTAAAGGGACAGGTGAATGGCTCTAAGAAATTTTGATATCGTACATTCTCAATTAATTTTACGAACGGGACCTAAAATACCTGTGCCGCAATCCTTAACCTTTACCATAAGTAAATTAAGAATAGATACCAATCTCTCTACTTTTTAAATGTTTATAAAGTGTATCTGCACACACAATTATCCATTTTGAGAAATAAAACCCCGGATTGGGATTCAGAAATAATTTAATTAGTTTTTATTTTTCAAAGATCAAGTTTGAGAATTTCTAACCAAAAAATAGGTAAAAGAGGACCAGCTTACGATTTTAAAACTAACTGGGAAGAATCATATTTCGTCATTATTAAAGATAAATGTATTTGTTGTGTGACAGTACTGTTGCAGGTTCAAAAAACTAAATATTGAACATCATTTCCAGACAACCCATTGCATTTTTACACCACTTGTAATTCAATTTCGCTAATGAGGCAGTTCAATTTCACCATAATACGATCGTTTCAAAATAGCGATATTTCAACTTCTCCACTGAAATATAAATTGATTGAAATTTGAAAATATAAAATTTTAATAAAGTTTCAAAACATTTCATACGTTTGTAAGGAACTTGAAATTATATTTTTACCACAGTATTCACATATCTCAACTCCATAGAGTTACTGCTTTCAAAATGGTAGCAAGTTATCAACACGACACCTCCTGCATCAAATTTTTGCCGATTTATTGACCAATATAAATATTGCTTCAAGCCGTATTACGGAGGTAGGCTCTCAAGGATGATTACAGGAGACTCTGGGAATTCATCAAGGTCGTTTCAAAAACTTAAACTTTACCTATATTTTTTTTAAAATTACACGTGTTCGAGTTTTAATCAATTAACATTTAAGTGAAAAAGTTGAAAATTCACTAATTTACAACGACCGGATTATGACGAAATTGCATTACAAATTGTGTAATACTATCTATCCATTTTAATCTGAATTCAGATATAAGAAAAAATATCTAAAATCTAACCCCTCTGTCTAGTAGTCATGTTTTACAGTGCCTGTAGTAGAATCTAAATTATGCTATTGCTTCTTTGAAAATTTCCTAATTTCTCTCAAAGAAGACAAAGCCTTTTCATAGTGGGTAATTGTTAAAAAAGTATTTTCTGGCTGATGCAGATTGCATATTTGGAAGTTTTCCAACAAACGTGAGATTATCCCGGCAATAAAAGACTTAAGGTAAACTCATAACATCGTCATAATAAGAATAAACAACATTCAATAAGAATTAAAAAATATTAGATTGGTGTGGATAAGTGTAAATAGTTATCACTACAATTTGATGAGTTTGTACACATAGACACATTAAAGCAGTTGTGGTGAGAATGATATTTAGTTATCGAAGAGTAAAAGAAAAAATATTAAAATTACTACCAATGAAAGGAGGAAAAACGTGAAAGGATCTCTAACATTCTTAAATTGCACAATTTCGAAAGGCATGCCTTTCACAAGCTCTCGAGGATCGTCACTGATGGCGCGGCAGAAATTGTTGGCAATATCAATGGATTCATTTCCAACTGCAAGAATGACAAATACTTTTCTCATTTTATGTCTTACCATTGTATTATAACCACGACGTTTACGGTAGTGGGATACTTCCGTTTGACAAGTCATGAAGGTCGTTATTATAATAATGAACAATACACTAGCAGCTGCTTTACAAGCCGTCTTGGTGAAACGACATTAAAAAATTCTGAAGAACGGAATATCATATAATGTTGTGAAGCTATTTGGCCTAAAGTAAGGTTAAAACTCTCTCCAAATATGCCAATTTAATTTAACGAAATAAAGAGTTTTTTCAATTATAAAAATCAAAATTTTGTTGATATAACCAACTATTCTGGATCGTGAATTCGGTTTCAAAACTGATATAATCGACATATCGAATCATTGAAAATTTGAGCAGCATGGAAACATTTTTTCATTTTGCTACAATGTTAGTGTTTTTAAACTCATTTAAAGCTAACATTGTTTTGTGTATTTCATATTTGCAAATAAAGAAACTTATGCATTTTCGAAATGTGAAAAAATGGCAGTTGACGTCAATGTTGACTTTTCATCATTTTTTGTAATAACTTCAAAACGAGTTAAAATCTGTTTCAAAAATTTAATACTAATCAGCCTATGGACAGCATTTTTGATGATCCTTTTTATCGTCAACTAAATGTATCAGAAATATCTGAAAAAATTATAGAGCTTGTTCAAGTGTATGTAGAAATTAAGTTAGAAATTTTGGATCTTCAAAACGACATCGTGCTTAAATTCAATATATCGCAAAAATCTTCTGGAATATGGTTGACAGAAATAAATTTTCATGTCTAAAAAGTGTATAAGTTAGAATAAAATCGTTTATTGTTTCTCCATATTTGTTAATCATCAACCATGAATATCACAAAATCGAAATAGAGATCTCGAGTGAGTGATGAGAATCTTAATATCTAAAATCCAGAAATTTAGTCATACTTCCCGTTTATGACGTAATTGCAATTGAAATGCAGTGAAAAAGACCACAATGACTTATAATTTTGGAAATTTATTGGAAATTGTAAAGTTTATCTGCTGTTATAAGTTCATTATTTGATATAATTTTTTTGTATATTGTGTATTTTGAAAAATTCCACTATAAATTTACTTAGAAAAAATAAATGGTGCTCGCCACCTGGTGAGTTTTATAGAATGTGCTCTAAAGTGATATAAAGCTTGTGAACCCCTGTATTAAAGAGTCCACAAGTTTTTGAGACTTAAGTATTGGAGTTAAAACTAGAACCCAACACTAAATTTCCAAAGTTAACTTCATATGGTTATTCTTAACACTGATGGCGACCAAAATTTTTAAACGGCTTAATAATGATCTGAATGATGTTCTCAAAATTCTGACAAGCTACAAATTTACAAATATCTTACTGTGCATTAGAGCCGTGTTATGATGGTTTTTCGAGGATAATCTCTAAAATTATGACATGCAAAAATAAGAAGCAATGATCAAAACTAAAATGCTTGGTATTTGGGCACTAAACGAATTCAAAAATGTGTCAAAATACTATTCATGGATCTTACAATCTTAAAATATTGGGCTATGACAAAATCTATCATTCTTAATCTTAATTCCATGAGAAATAGTGTTCAAATGCTAAATCATCGTTTGTTTGAAAGCTTTATTAGGTTGTCGACATACACCTATTTTTATCATAAAATTTTGGTTTTAAGAAAACATTAAATTAAATCCTAAGTTGTTCATTCAATTAAATGATTAAATAACAGCACACTGTGGTTAATCTTGTTAAGTTTTGGAATTTTAGTTCTAACTTGAACGATTCGATTTCGAAACATGTAAGTCTGGACGATATATTTCAACAATGTAATTTCAGAAACTGCTTCAAATCGACTTACAGGTGGTTAAAACTTGACAAGTTCAAAAAAAATTTATTTTAAGAAATGCATTAGCAGTCCTTAATGTTTATTGAGTAGTTAAAGGGAAATCTTTATCCAAAACAATCAAACGTTTGGCTATTCCCATTTGAAAATACCGTAAATCAAAATTGTCAAATAGTTAAAATTTGATGTGTTCAGAAAATTTTCAAGTGAATTACTAAAACCAATGACGAAATGTGTTAAATATTCTCATCGACTGCAGAAAAAGATTTTTACACCCATCCACTGGGCACAGATGACGAGTTCATAAGGGCGCGTCTTATCTTGCATTCGTCATTTTATTAGAATCCAAATTAAAATGTTTACGATCGCAACTACTCACCTTTAAAAACTTGTAAATACAACTCTGAGGCATTTGAATAATTACGAGTGAAAGTCAATCGAGTTATAATATATTTAAATTTGAAACTATGATCAGGTATTTATTGTCGTAGTTCGTGAGTATGCCGCGATTTCGACAAATATACAAGTCAGTAAATTTTTAAAAATAATCAATTACAAATCTTTTAATTGTGTTTTGTGTAATACTACAATTGTCTATCAAAAAATACGATTTTTGAGGACAAATTTATAGAGCGATGACTTCGATGGTCTAGTTTTTACCGGATTCATAGACTAATGAATGAGTTGTTCTTCGATGATAAGTTCCCACTGCATGACTAGTTTTAAAACCCAAAATAGTCGGGGTCTGCTCCTAGATCGACATGATAAACAATGAACTCATAAATGTTTGTGTTACAATTTATAAAATGGATACTCGACAGGGACGTCCAAGAATTTCATGCTTCAAACGCGACTATTTCTTCTCAACCGACATGTTTTGTTGACACAAGTATCAATACGTGTTTGTAGTTGAATGTGAATTACATGATCTAAAGTATTTAAGGCTGCTTTTTAGTGCGGCAATGCTAGTGCGGATTTTGTGTCATTGATGACGGACTTTAAAGTGGGTCAGCATTTTTTCTAATTTTAGCTGACATTGCATTGGCTGATACGGGTCGAATCCGCATTGAATTGGCGGAGAAGGAAATGAAAGGCCTTCTCCAACTTAGAAAGAAGTATTCGGACAAAAAACCTCTTAAAGGAGAAAGGATCGCTGGCTGCCTGAAGGTAACTTCTGAAACTGCAGTTTTAATAGAATCCCTCATCGAATATGGCGCTGAAGTTTTTCGATTATCTAAAAATAGGTGAGATGGTGTTCATCTGACCCCAAAAGTTCCGATGACTGTGCAGCTGCTGCCGTCGCAAAGGCAGGTGTCCCTATTTTTGCCTGGAAAGGCGAGACTGACCAAGAATTCGAGTGGTGCAAAGAGGAAGTTCTGAAATTCAAGGACGGTGGACCAACCATCGTAATTGACTTCAGCAGCATAATGACCACTTTCATGCATCTCAAGCACCCTGAGATGCTTAAGACTGTTAAAGGAATCGTAGAACACGTTACTATTGGAATCAAGGATCTTCATAAATTGAAAAAGGAAGAGTCATTGAAGGTTCCGGTTCTTATTTGTCACGATGCAGCTGTTAAGTCAAAGTTCGACGATTTGTACACGATGCGAGAAATAGCTGCAGATGGAATCAAAAGAGCAACAAAGGTCCAAATTGCTGGAAAAACTTGTATCGTGTGTGGGTACGGAGATGTCGGCAAGGGAACTGCCCAATCTCTTCGTGGATTTGGTGGACGCGTAATTATTGACGAAGTCGACCCCATATGTGGTCTTCAGGCAGCTATGGAAGGCTACCAAGTTAAACCTTTGGAAGATTGCATTGCTCAGGCTGATATCGTTGTATCTGCTGCAGGTGGTAAACATGTAGTGAAAGGCGAGCACATCTCAAAAATGAAAGATCACGCCATACTTACCAGTATTGGATATTGGGATTCACAAATTGACACTGATTGGATAGAGAAGCACAAAAAATCTAAAGTTTCTATCAGGCCCCACGTTGACAGATACACCTTCGAGGATGGAAAATCCCTGATCTTCATTTCTCAGCATGAATTGCCGCACCTTGGAGTGGTCGATGGGTCGCCGAGCTTTGTACGCAGCGTGTCCCTTTCGTCTTTGTTGCTCGGAGCCGTTGAGTTTCATCATCATGTTACACCAAAGTATTCTGTGGATCTTCATTCTCTGCCGAAGGAGGTTTATTTTCGTCTTATATCAGATTGATGAAGAAATCGCAGGTGTTCATTTGGAAGTCCTTGGAGGAAAACTGACCAAACTGAGTGAGTGTCAGGCCGATTATATCGGAATTTCGATCCAAGGTCCTTTCAAGCGAGATAGCTATCGATATTGAAGGCAAATTGTGCTTTTGAATGAGTTTGATAAAATTATGCAGTGTTATATCTTTTGCTTTCATCAATTTTCAATTTTTTTGGTTTGAAAAACCTATCATTCGTTGAATTAACGGCTCCCTGTTGGTTAGAGAACAAACGCTTCATCTTGGCCTCATATATATGTCTCTAAAATATGCCTGAGATTGCCGATATTCCCCATTTGTGTTAGGTTATAGAATGAAAAGGAGGAGCCTAAAATTATTGTATCAATTTAAATACCCCAACCCTCTACGTGTGATTACACTCGTGAGAAACTAGGGAGTGGCGTTTTGGGCCTAACTTGAGATTAACTTAATAGATAACCAGTAAATAAAGCTAATTCAATAATTTATAACTAACGGATATTTCTCTTATTTAAATTATAATCTCTAAAATGTCACTTTCTGACCTTCTCTCACCTTCCTAAAGATAATGGCATAAAAAAGGTTATATATTCTATTTTAAACGAATAGAATGTATATCTGCATTCTAACGTTGATTCAAATGGGAAAGAAACCACAAAACACGGCTGATACATTAAAACACATCAACAGTTACGAATTCTGGAAAGGGTATACAAAACGTTGATTTATGCTTCTTTTTTATAACAAAACAGTACAAAGATTCACAAACCCCTGTTCAACCATTCATTATTTATTTGAAGAAACAATCGAATATAGATTGTGAATATTTTTATAAATCCCCCGACAAAAATCCTTTGCCTGTTTTATATTTGAACGTATATTCTATTAACTTCAGCTCATCATGACGTAAAGACAAATTTTTGGTGATACAATGAGATTTTGTCACAAAACTCTCATATTTTATCCAACATTACGCTCAAACTACAACCATTCGGCCGCGTTTTTTTTTATTTTGATATGCGCTTTAGATTTTGGAGATATTCGCATTTTTAAACATCAGTCAAATAATAATCTAGAAACTAACTAGTTAGTATTTGTGAATGTTGAGGTTGATTTTATATTTTGACATCATAGAGTTGTGAATTATCAAAGGAAAAGATAAATTCCGCGCCAAAATAACTGTATCAGCCAATGATAACTTGTTATCAAATGTGAAAACTAAGTCTTATTTTACTGATAATACGATTAGTTAGTTTTTAGATTTAGTAGGCTAAATATATTTCTGTTAGAGATCATCAGTCAGATATGGCTGAATCAAGATATTTGAAGAAGCAGCAAATTTCCTCTTTTCTTACACATTTCATTCAAAAATTTTTATGTCAAATTAGAATCATCTCTGTGATTTCCATTAACAAGAGAACCTCTCAGTAAACCACTCGATTTTTAAATACGTACAGAATTTTTTGTCTCAAAATGTCCAAAACGGAAGATAAAAATAAATGTTAATGATATCATCATCAATATCAAAATTTTGTTTCGGGAAGGTTCATTGTATTCCGTTGTTGATGAAATCCCTGGTTAAAGAATATTTTATTATCATCCAAATAAGAAACTACCCAGCATGTGTCTCAATAATAATACGAAATGTGAATTCTCAACAGTATTTCGGATTGATGGAATGCCTTTTCAGGGAAATCAAAAATAATAGAGGATTAATTTACATCACGATGTCACAACGATTAAAGTTTATTAACCTTATCGATCCTAAGATCAACAGTCAAATCCTCAGAAAGACAGGCATACGTTTCTAATTAAGAATATCGATAAATTTCCAATATTTCATACAATCACCTGTAATTCTAGTTTTCAATAAAACCATATCTAATTATCTTTATAATGAACGAGATTTCACCTTCAGAACAGCAAGGAAATAGAAATTTTATGGTTAACCAGAAATATACTTCAAATCTAGATATTACAACATTTGAACTGATCCTCATGGCGTCTCATATTCTTATCAGAACAAAATTAATATTTTTCTCCATGGCGCATGACTGGCCAGGGTATTTTCAATTATTTTTATAACTGTGATGTAAATTATGGGATTCCATTAATCAGATGATAAAACGCGATCTTTTCAAATCCAAGTTTTTAAATATTGTAGAGTGACGTCATAAATAATGATTCTCTGTTGAATAATTTACAGGATTTTCGGTTCAATTTCTCGTTTTGAAAATGGACATATCGTTTATACCAACGATTCACAATTTTAACAAAATAATGAATTTTGAATTATTTAGCTGCCGAAAACATAAATCTAGTTACAGCCACTGAACCCGCAATAAAATTGCTGAAGGTATAAGAACAAGAACTATAGTGACACTTAAAGCTGGGATGGCTAGCAACAATATCTAATTATGTGAATTTACCTATATCGACTATATCTAATATTCGAAACAAGTTTCGAAAAGGGGGAAGTGTCGAGAAAAAAGAGTGATAGAATAAACCCGTAAAAATGATTCCAGATATAAAAAATATCCCAGCGATCTTTTTAATGAGGTTTATACAATTTCTTTGAGAAATATCTGACTGCCGCGGTTGGTATAGAAATATCTTTTTTTTAATTCATCGATCTTTGAACAACGAAATTATTACATAACACAATTTTGTTAAACATTAGACTAGTTTTTTTTCAACTATTTTTCCAAACGACAAAATTTAACCGAAAATTTTCTAATTCGCAATTTAACGACGAAATTGAATCGAAAACGGATGACATTGAACCGAAACCCCTGTATGATGTATAAGTGGACATGAGTAAATTTAAAAATACGTTTATAGTCAAAGATACTTATATTTAACCAACACTTCAATGAAAAGACGTAGAAAAAATGATAAATACCTATAAGCCACTAAATATTAAGGATATTAAAGATTACTTTTACCAACCGACAAAAACCTTTACCATTTAAATTTTTGACAGTGAGAATTTCAATCTGTTACAAAATAGATAATTTGTTACACTTAGTCTTTGTAATTTGTATTGCACCTGGGAGATCAATGAGATGACGATTCTTCTATTTTTGCTAACCGGAGGTTACAAATAGTGAATGGACAACGTTACATGGAGAACCCCAATATTTTCAGTTTAGTCGTTCATGGATTTTGATGAAAAGTTTCAGAGACGACTAAGATGGATGAAATATGGGCCAGGGTGGCAGGGAACGCTATAAGTTCGATTGATATTTTACCATTCGTAAGATACAGCGGTGGTCAGCTAAATTTCAGAACTTTTTAAAACCTGGAAAAATCCAGTAAATTACTGTGAAATTTCAGCCGCCTCGCAGCAGAGCGGAAAATCGATTGACCACAGCTGTATAAACATTCGTTTTGATTTACTGTTCGAAAAGATGATTAACATCTACAGCACCCATTAAAACTGGTATTTAATTGAATTTTTTGATATAATTTGAAATATACATGAAAATCACCATTATGATTCAACAGATGCTACCATGTATAAAATGCATTAATTTCAGTTTTTTACGATTTATTTGATCATTAAACATCTATCAATCAGCAGAACAACGTTAACATTATTGATTTGCCCTTAAATATTTGTTATCTTCCACAGGAAAAAATTCTCAGAATTTAAAGGTGTATAAAGAATATGAAGCACCTGATCTTAAAGCTATTATAGATAAATGTTGAGAGATGGGATCATATGATATTAATTGGTATTGATAACATCTTATCCTAATATTATTTACATTTCAACATCTCAGACTGAAATCTACAATAAAATAGGTTTCTTAATATTGTCCAATAGTTAATTATTTTTTCCAAAGTATAGGCTGATTGATGGGAGATATTAACGTTGATTTTTTAATCCTGCTATCAGGTATTGCATCCAATAAGGCGGGTTTTGACTACCCAAAGCGAAAATGTTACAAGGAATTCCACAGAAAATTAAAAGAAACAAAAATACAATTCAATTCATGGACGTAATTTTAAAACAGGCATATTTATTCAGTATATAGGAATATCATGTACGCTAAGACACTCGAAAACAATTAAATATGTAAGAAAAATCTATAATTTGAGCCCTGGTAACGGTGGTAAAAACACCTCATTCTTTTAATCAGGTCATTAGTTACAGTTATTCATAAATTTCGCCTTATTATGTCTTTGATTTCGTTGAAAGCTTCCTTGCATGGGCTAATGAATATCCAAATTTTTACTCACAACAACATTTTTTTCCACGTTTGACCTTCATTTTGTATATTTTTGCTGGGTTAAAACAGTTCTTTTATCTTCAGAAAGTTATTTGAAAAAATCACGTTATTGATCCTCATAAACTGCGTTATGGGATGCCAAAACTGGTATTTTAGTAATTCGAACAGTGAAGTAGTCCATTATTTTCGACACCTAACTCATGAATTCGATGATTTCAAACTAATTTTTTCTCACTAATGACCCGCGTTTCTGAAAATCATTTCTGTTTCATAATATTTATCAGTTTAACCTATATATTGATTGGTGGTGATAATTATGTCATTTTTTTCAAATTCACCAGATTTACCATTTGTTAAAATACATATATACAAAAAATTAGTTTTCCAATCAATCTTTTGAAAGGATGATTGAAAATAATAAGATCTAATGATTAAAATTACGTTTATAATTTTTAATATTTTTCTAATCACTTTCAAAATGACACTTTAGAGAATTGAAGTTTTCGCAATTTTCTATGAGTATTTAGCTAACCTGGATATTTCTTTGTATCAGAATGAAGACTTTAATTTCTTAAATGTCAAAAAAAATGATGTAAAATTAACCTGAATATCTCATATGTAGGTTTATACCAAATCAAAGTTGATGACATTGTTCAATATTTTTTAGCACTACTTCACTGATACCATTAAAAATCATTTTAATTGGAATGTATTGGTCATATAATTGATAAAAACCACAGTAAACTGCTATCATTGATATCAGTTGTTTACCACGTAAAAATTACCACGTAAGCTGTTGCCACGTAAACTCTAGAACGTATGCTTTAACTTTAAACAATTTCTACGTAACAAATCGCTGCTCAAGATAGATGACTCCATATAAAATAATTTTCTGTATTACCAAGTGAAAGATGGCTAAGAAGCGCATTTACTCGTGTAGTGTTTAAAATTGCTAGTAGCTAAGTTGCCACATGTCAAATTGACATAATTTGGTTTGCTGGTTCGTTGCAAGTGAAATTGATTAGTTTGATCGTAAACTAAGTTTTGTGAACATGAGTTTATAAGGTAATGAAAATATAAAAGTAAAAAATATTTTTTAAAGTTTGTATTAATGCTAAAAGAACAAGAAACAAAACGAGTTAAAATCACACATTGGAGAGGATAAACTAACCTCACGTAAAAAGTTAAACGTGGTATATCGTATCCTTTAACCTGCGGAGACATGTTTCGTGTATACTGTGTTTGTATCGGCAAAATGAACTCGAAGAAATTAATTACTGGGTTTTGCGTTTAAGTCATTGCATCTATTTTTTTAAGGAATTGATATCAAATGATAGTTTACTTCAATAAATATATTGAATGTATTAACCAAAATAAGGATGGTATGAATATCATACAGGATAATTAGTTTGGCGAATGTTTTTTTGGCTGTTGAATGAATTGCAATAGAATTTAATCAGGTTAAACACTTTTAAACTTGCGTGCATACACAGTCGATAGGGAAATTCAGAAATAAAAAAACGAAAATAATGTTTGGCTTGTAACATAGAATTTATTCACTCAAAGTAATTATAAATAAGCGAATATCACATAAACACCACGCATGATTCCTGTTTCTGAAATAAATACACGTTTACCATATTTCAACTGATTAAATTCGATTGCAATTCACTCCACAGTCAAAGAAACATTCGCCAAACTAATTATCCTGTATGATGTTTATATCATTCTNATCACAAATACAACATTATTTTAATATTTTAACTGTTCTCACAATCCGAAGAACCTCGCGTTTGTGGAAACTCATCTTAGGATGTACATATTTATGTTCTTCAGAAGTTTACAGACGAATCTAGAATACGTCCCGTACAAAGATCTACTTCTTAATTGTCATATTTTAGTCATTGGAGACTACTTATACTGCAGTTGAAATAGTAGATGTCTGGTTTTTGTTTGGTTATCACCTTGACTAAACTATTATTTTTGTCTGTTAAACGCGATTTCTGTATTTCTTCAAAAATTTAAATGCTATGTACATGCCGACAGACTACATGTTTATAAATTTTGAGAGTTGCTTCAAACGTAACCGAAATCGAATAGTTATGACACAAAGGCTTATGGATCATAGAAATCATAAAATAGGTAAAACTTGAGATCATTCAGGTAACGCGATATGCGATGAATGATGTAACCTCAGCAAAAATAGAAAATCTTCGTTTATAAGCATTATGTTACACTGGTCTGTGTAATAATTCTTATCAAGAAGTCTGAAAAAGAATAGAAAATTACCTCAGCGCATGTATTCTTAATTTTTGCGGATCTTCGCAGATCAATTTCATTGTTAGATATTTATTACAGAACTTAGAGAAGAATGATAACAGAATTTTAGACCTAGTAATAAGATGATCATTTGAAGACATGCAGGATTTCACTGCCATATAAGTAACATCCGTTTGTTGGATCAAAACAGCCTCTTGGGCATATAAAAACCTGCCTGTGAGCTGTGAGGCATATTTTACTGTCGATTAATCAGAAAGGATATTGATGGTTACATTGATTCATACATGAAAGGGTTATTAGCTAAATTGCCACTACATTCCAAATAGGTGACCAGTTATCTTATTTACAAGGTTGTTGAGTATAGTATTTTTACCATCTAACTACCTGTTGTGAAGGGTTCACATATTTGATATATTTTTTGATTCTGTACCTCCTTGAACAAATAAACTGTTTAACATAATGATTGAGAAATAATAAAATTTACATAACGATAATCGCTGACAAAATTTAGCAGTAGGAAGAGAGTATAAATTTGTTAGTTTAAAAATGTCTTCGATTATTAACTTAAACGGGAAAGACTTCATTTTAACAGGTTACAAGTTTATTTTCTCTTGGTTCCTTATTGAAAACTCGATTACTCATCATTTGCGTTGGTATGGAGCCGAAGTGAAAAATCACATTATGATATATCAGTGTATTGATATGCCGACCAATTAGATTCGGTCTGAATTATTTTGATGTATCATATAAATGTTAAGATTCTTAATTAAAATGGAAAACAATTCGAATCATATTCAGTTTTTATCTATTTTTTAGAAAGAAGAAGAAAACTTTTGCATTTATGATATCTCTTTGAGTGATCAAGGCGCTATACGCGTCGAAACAGCACGAAGCGGTATTCTTTATTTTGACAAAGATCTTCCTGGTCTTTTTATAATCAAGGAAGTGAATAAAAATACCACCCCCTTAGATGGGTCCTATATTTGCGGATGCTCGAGCATTAATCCTTATACGGCTGTTATTTTTTTGCTTATCAGGTTTTAATCGAAACTCTGATACATTTCGGAGCTAAGGTAAGTTGGTGCTCATCGAATATCAACACAATCGAAGTTAAGAGTCGAATAAAAGCAGGATGATATTTGTGCATATCTGGTCAGTAAGGGGGTGGGAATGTTCGCTTGGTGCGGAGAACTGGACGAGGATTATTGGTGGTGTATCGATGAATGCATCAATTCTTCAAACAACAAAGCAAGTTTTGTAAGTTTGTTTTGACTGGAGATCATAGACGAAGGAGGCGATCTTTCCAACACTATGCTGACAAAGTGTCCTAAACTATTCCACAACCTCAAAGGAATCGTCGAATTGAGTCCATACGGAGTTTACAGGTAATACGTGGAATAAAAGACTATATTCACTTGTCAAATCACAGCAACTGTTGGTCCCGGCAATGAATATCACCAACTCAACCACTTACGTATCTGCCAACTCTAATGAAAGGAACATTTCTCTCGGTTGTATTATTTTCGAGAGTGCTTAATAAAATGGTAAATATTTTTTTATATTATTAATTGAACGCTCAGATAATTTTTTCCTTAAACACTCGAGTCTTGCAAATGCTTTTAGAAGGTTTATGTTAAATCATTCATTTACTTTAATTGATAAATTTACCACAAAATTCGAGTGAGATTAGTATTAACAAATATGCTCATACTGTCTTAGGATTTCACATTCGGCAATAGAACTTACTATGTTAGACAACACTTCTAATTCAAGTTGAGTAATCATTAGATCAACGCCGATTTTAAAGCCGTTTTTTCAAAACTCACTCTTTAACTATGTTATTAAGCTCTTGTAATCCATTCTGCGATATAATTCTAAAACCCTTACGAGTTATTGTCAGATTTTCACAAAGATAATATCCATTTACTCTCTTATTTATGTGATACTGTCAACAATCTGCTTGCCAGTTTTAAAATATAGTTTCATTAATCTTCAAGCGATTAGTTAAAATAAATTAACCATTATGGGACAACTCTCTTTGGACCGGATCGTTGAAGTGATTACTCAATTCCAATATCCGTATTGCTGTGTTCGATTGAATTGTCCTGTAACTCACAACCATAAATATTACCTGCAATTATAAACAAAAAACTATACCCTACTATTACACCGATAAAATCGCCAAACTTACAAATCTTTTTACTGATTAAGAATTTGTAAACGATAGAAACTTCTAATGATCTATTTTCTATTTTTCTTTATTAGAATAATATATACCGACCAAAAAGAACAACACACTATCATTTGAAATATGTGATATATTGAATAACGGCTCAGAGTTAAACATAAACCTGAATATTTGCATGGATATCAATTATGGCACCCAGAAAATATAATTTATCAATTTATTTGGTATGAATTCCCCTAAACTTTACAATTTACACCATTTCCCGTTCAAGATGTCCGATTTTCTGATGATGACATACAGAAGTTCCGATTATGCTTTTATTATATCAATTAAATAATAAATTTTTGAAGGAATCTTTCTATTAGGCTAAATCCAATCTCAGAACATGACTGCACATATTCGACTCGTTAACCAAGCTTCATATTCTCCAGATCCTTAAAAGATCGAATATACAAATTTATATTTACTTTTTATTATAAAAACTATATCAGAACATTTGAATGTTGTTACCAGAAAGTCGATATGTTGAACCGGAAATACTGTGAATAACATAAGCTTAAAATGAAAATGACCGCACGTTTTGTAGAAACTACAGTTTATATTACTTAATTAAATAGTTACTCGATCACCATGAGAGAATGTGTGGCATTTATGAATGTATGTTAGATTATTCCATCTTTTCATTTTACGATTCTAAATATGGATATTGCGCAATGAACCAAGAAAGAAACCTTGATTGTTTATGTAAACGTACTTTATCCTCAGTTTAGCGCCTTTGTACAACTTGTGCTAGAATTACACTTAGGTTCATCATAAAATGCATAGGATGTTTCTTGGTCCCCAATCAGTCAAACAATGTGAAAAAATGCACGCTATAGGATGCCTGGTTAACGAATCCACAGACAAATGCATTTTACATTCGACCAATGATCTCAAATTCGGGTCCTTTTAAATGATCTATAAAACACATTTTATGCTTCATTTTTTGATGCCAGATTTCTTTGTCTTGACTAATAATACCTACGACCTAAATTGTAATTATTGTGCATTTGACATGGTTCTAAATTGACACCTACAATTCCTAGAATCCGTGGTTTTCAACAGACATTATCTACAATATCTGGGTTAATTACTTTTTGAGTGACGATTTATCCAATACTTTATACCAGTTTTGATCTTGCGAACGAATCACCTGTGGCTGGCAGAAAAATCCTTGTATGCGGATATGGACACGTAGCACATTTGTTATATTTAGAGAGGGAAAGGCGTTTCAAAGAATCTAAGAATGTTGGGAGCCACCGTCTACGTCACAGAGATTGATCCCATCTGTGCAATTCAAGCCTGGTATGTTTCGCTTGAAAATTAGTGCCGAAGGGTTGGAAGTTGTCAGTATGGAATCGGTTATTGATGTAGTTGATGCTATCATACTTTGCACAGGTTTTAATTCAATATTAGTACCAGAAAATCAAAATATCATCGGGTTAGAGGAAATTGAAAAGTTGAAAACCAACTGTCTACTGATTAACTATGGTCACTCGTCTTGCGAGATGGATTACGTATCAGTATTTTCTAACCAGGATGCGATCAAGAATCTCTCAATCGACGTGGATACTTCTAATCCTAACGTATTGAGACTGACCCTTCCTTCCAAGAAAATTGTAAAGATCTTGTTCAACGTGTGAATAGTAATAAACGCAGGGCGAACCGGTTCAAAGTGTGAGTTTTCAACTTCCAAAGATTATCCATTCCTTGCAATCATCCATCACCGTTCTATTCGTTTTTAATTTCAGGCAGTTGCGATCATGGAACTTTCTCTCTATTCGCGAGAGAAATATAATGGCGGAGTGTATCTTTTACCAAAGAAACTCGATGAGTACATAGCATTGATACATCTTAAAATATTCTCGGCGACACTTACCAAATTAACTGATGAGCAGTCTGAGTTTCTCGGAGTCTCCAAGGACGGCCCATTTAAGGGACCGCATTATCGATATTAGAACGAAAACATTAACTTTATTTTTTCGCTTTGATCATAAGATTTTACTAAAATAAAGAAGACTGAAATCCGAAATAATGATCTACCATCTCATCCATCTTTAGTTTTATGTGACAATTTTTAAATTTTGTCCGTCTCGTAGCGAATACAATTTAATCAAATAACCACAGATGTGGTGATTATGGTAGATAGTTATATCTGTCTATTTTTCCACTGAAAATCCAATTCAATATCCTATTTAAATGTTATTCAATTAAATGAAACAATCCATTAATTTTGAGAGTTCTTGCGTCATCTTTCATTAAAGTAATGTTACATGTGAATCATTTTCCTTCTTTTGGCGGCGAGGGCCGAGACTGTAAAATGGTTATGTAGTTTTCCACAGTGACCATTCTTCGAAAATTATAAACCAATCAAACACTTAATGAGAAGCGCAGCCAACGCAGCTCCTCTGATAGGGTTAAAATTTCTTTTTATTCCTAAATTTGGTAATGTTTAACCCTATGCTCGCCAATTCTGTATTTAAACCTATCCGATTATTTAAAAATGTGTCTCATCTGATAGCCATTTGTTATTAAGTGCATTTTCAGAGTATATAGTATTATGCAGGTGCATTTGCGGATTGTTTTTAATAATTTTCTGATGAGATCCACTTCAATTATAGAATTGTTTCCACCCTTTCATCAAAAACTTCCGATGACGTCAGAAGCAAACATAATTTTTTATATTTATAATTTTTTTATTTTAATGGCCCTTCCAATTCTTCTACATTTGTTATCTTGAACACAGCCTAAATATGGAATTCAGGGATAGTTTCATTGTCTTTCTTTTAGAAACCCCACACCTCTTTAACCAGATATTTAAAATTAGCACCTGACGCCTTTATTAAGTTTTTCCTTTTCAAAACAATTTTATAAAATGAAAAATCTGTCCTTGGTTTTCAATTTGCATTCCAATTAAATCGTGAATCTTGCATGCTTATTAATGAGAAACCCAATTTTGGTTAGTTTTTTGACAAAAGAATGTGTTATTACTTTTAAAATGTCTGTAAAAGTATTTTGAAACGTATAAACACAAAAATATCAGTTATTATCAAGGTATGAAACCCCTAATCTGTGTATAAGATTTCAGCGTAAACGCCAAACATACTAAGTTGTTTCGCTGTATTCAATAATTCTCCATGGATACAGAATAGTTGTCTCATGTTATAGAAAATTTATCAAACCATTAATATTTTATTTCAAAAACCAAATATAGGACAATAGATTTGTCATTTAATAAGTACATTTCAAATATCCACGAGAAATCAAAATACACTATTGGTGAATTTTAAAGCATTTGTGAAATTTGATTTCAATATCTGTTTAGTTTATGAGATATTTAATAAATCTGAAAATCTAGAAACCAACTGAGCGTTAGTTTTTTTTTGATTTTTTTGTATTAGTATACCTACCAACAATTATTTCTAACAAAGTAGAGGATCACGATTTATTTGTTAATTTTATCAGATGATCAAACATTATTTAGTGTAAATTCCAAGATGAATCCTAATCGAAATTTTAAAATTTTTCCTATCCCGTTTTGGAGTGTCCAAGATTGACATATAAAGGCTTTGAACCCACATAGTTATGTTTATTAAGATTTAACCTGATTTGAAATTTTATCGATGCACGAACACCCTAAATGTATTTGTATATTGTTCTCCGTGTAGGAATCGTTTGCGATTGTAATTAAGCCAGTTGCCTGCACTAATTAACTAAATATTTCCTATTTTTTAAAATTATGTAGCAAGTGTGGCGATGGCCATTTACCTTATGAAATATGCTCAATTGCCTTTATACAAAAAATTACATGACTAAAACTAGACATTCAACTTCAATCGTTACTTAATTGAACGTCATACACGAAATTATTGACATAACTATTTTGAAATGAAAAAGCCAAAGATAGCCGAAATTTGATTTATAAATAAGGTTAATACTACCAAGACAGAAATTTAGGGTGGTGAGGTATTTTCTGGCATATTCATGGAGTTTATATTATCATTTTTGTTTCACGGACTATTCTGGTTTGAAAATAGTAAGGGTTGAAGTTCTAATTTATAGCTATTGTATTCAATATTTCTGTTCGTGTATCATTACTTTGATCAGATTTAACAAAGATAAAATAGAAATCAGATTTAATATCCAACCATTTCAAATATGAACTTAACCTGATTGGTAATAGCATATTTAAGTAACACAATGGAGTGCTTAAATCTATTTGCAATAGGTCTTGGACGGCATCTAACTGCAGTATTTAAAAACTACTTGGTATGTGGTAATTTATAACCATACTTTATCCCGTAACTCCATATTTACTTTGAAATATACATGTTTAATACGAATGTTCTTGGACTAGACTAAATAAAGATTTGTTTGACTTTTATATTTGTGACTGTTAAAAATTACTTTGTTTTAATTGTATAATTTCTGCACAATTAATCATATGGATTCAATTTGATATTGAAATTTAAACGATTCTTTGAATCGATATTGAAACTCGTTTTTACATTTTAATGTCATCCCTCATTGATGATTGTGGCCAATTCATGACATCATTAACCTTCAAAGATTTATGAATTTTCGTTAAATTGAAAATATCGAAAAAAGCAAAAACTAAAACTTATTCTTTCTCTACTTCGTTTTCTTCGATCAACAGTTCGTAAGTCTTTTTTTCTCGTCTTTTGGCAACTAAAAATATAAATTGATGTGCAAATAATTGTATATTTAATAAAAAAAACATGGACAAAATTAAACATAAAAATAAATGATAAACTCAGTAAATATGTTAAAACATTTCAAAAGAAAAGATAAATACGATTATATCCGAAGATTCAATATATTAAATAACATAAAATAAAATTTAAACGGATTATATGAGACAAATTTGTCATTTTTGAAGTGAAATAATTCTTAACGATATTTGAACATAAAACGCTATGATTTATTGGTTTATTTAGGTGATATGAATCGGTTGGTTTCAAAGATTTTTCAACCCATAACATCAGTACTAATTATTGCATTTGTGTTATTTAAACCTTTTTTTTTATTGAGAGTATATGAAAAATTAAACCAACCAGAGCACATACCTTGCATTAGTATTACAAGTGCCAGTGTTCCGATAATAAGAAATATAAGAGGCACCCATTTATTTATATCGCTTATTTGTGATTCAGAATAAATGATAGCGCATTTCAAGTTTTCTTCAACTGACGAAAGGGCTAATTTCATGCAACATTTATCAGTGTTTTTCGAGTATTTGAACGTTCCTTAGTCAGGATTGTATCAACCTTTGAAAATTGTTTCACAAAAATCTCTTGCGTTTGGATGGAAATCTTTAAATTTCCTGCATTCCGTTTTACACACTGGTTTACCGTTTATGGTTCCAAAACTGCTGGGATACCAGGTTGCTGAGCATGTAAAATCATCTTTGCATGCCTCATACCAGGCCTCACAATCACTTGAACACATTGGTATACCCCTCCAGCGCTCTTTGGTACCATTTGCGGATTGAGTAACCACCAACCAAGGCAAAAACATTGACCCACAGAGGTAAAAACATTGATCTAACTGGAAGTATCGCCTATGATATGAAAACTAAACTTGCACTTATTTGATAGAGTACCACGGTGAGGACATTGATTGTACAACACATTTCGGATGTAGAGTTCACCTGGAGAGGTAATATACTGAGCAGTTTTAGAACTACAGCAACTGTAATTTGACCAAGGTTGGCAAATACCCATTTCAGCAGTATTTTCATGAGTAGGAGTTGATTTATCGTGTTCGTTTTTCAAGCAGTATCTTTCGTGCTTTGAATGAGCGACATGGGTGAAAGTATGAAATAAAAGGAACCAAAGAATGTGTTTCTGCATTCAAGCTAGTTCATAAATTCGATAATTTATTTCGTTGTTTGTTTATTTTAACAAAACATCAAAGGTTGTAAAAAGAGATCATATATTAAATTTGATCGGACTATAACCATTTAAAATGCTATTTCCGTTATGTATACACGTTTTTATTCGATCATCTATTAACACCAATTTTAATATTTTTGCTGAGTTTTGAATCTTATACATCATAGCTACTCATAGAAATTGTGTTAAACTAAACCAAAGAATATGGATAACTATGATACTTTATTTAGTTTTTAAGTTACACATTAATAACACTCTTAGAATTGTACATTTTTACATTTTTTTGAGATTTACCTACTCTATAACTATAAAACTGCTTTAAACAGATTATAACAGTAATACAGCTAAAATAAATTATTTTAATCATAAAAAATAATTGTTGATTTTATGAAGATAACTAATTATTTTATTGTTTTTATCCAAACCCTTTGAACAGTTAGGCAAAATTTCAGGAAAAAGAAATACAATGTAAAGTATCCCAATTGAAATGCACGTTATTCAATAATTTTTAAGTCAAAAAATGGCTGTAGCATGGTAAATGAATTAAATCATATCATTTAAAAGCCAATAAAGTTTTTATACACGGAGACCGATTAAAAAATCTCGTCGATTTACTTTGTATCTGATTAAAATTAGAAATTTTTAATATAATCTTGATACTGAAAACTTACTAGTTCTATAAATAAAGTATTCGGAAATGAGGTGCTCTTCATTGACGCATTCGCAGTAGTTTTCAAAAAATACCTCAATGAGAGTTGATAAGAATAAGCCTTGATCTTTAAAGCATCAATTTACTACAGATTATATTCAATATTATTAGCAGCACAAGTGTTTTACGATATTTTAACTTAATGAATTTATTTATGAAAATTGTCAACATTTACATGATAGCAAGCTAGAATAGCATGGTCTGCTTTCAAAATCGACCCCTAAAGATTCATATACTGATGGGTTAGTAAAAAGTCAAGTTTAAGTTAAATAATATTGCCACATCCTAAAATTGATAAAAAGGCGTTTGGGAATAATATATATTTCCAAATCAATTTTTATTTGAGGTACTATTTTTCCATCACCATTTTACATCATGATATATTTGTGAATAAATTTAGGAGAAAATCCAAAAATCAACTCTTGATATTTCATCAGACAATAATACCATGTAAATAAAAATTTTGATTTCGAAAATGATAAAAATCAGTTGGAATTCTTCACTTCAGCAAATTTTTAGTGATTATTTATGAGGCGCTTTTATAGAAACGAAGTTTCAATCTAGAATACACAAGAAAAAATATTTTCCTATATTAATTTTTATCCTAGAGGTTTCATTGCTTTTGTCTTTTAAAAAGTAATTAGTTGGCACGGGATGTAAAGAAAATGTTGTCACATATTTTATTCTTCATTAAATTTTCATTTTGGAAATAGGGTATTTGCTACTTTGAATGAATATAACATATGGTTTGGTGAGATTTATAGATCATGAAAAATAGCTTCTGAATTCATAGAATGCCCGAAAGTTTAATTAGAGAAAAAATTAAAAATTAAACCCGAAAATTGGCAAAAACACTTTGAGATAAAATTAAAACGATTTTGTTGAAAACGCAAAAAGGCTAGAAAATTTTGTTTGAAATGCAGATAGAAAAAACAGAAAAAACTTGTTATTTAATGCATATATTTGATTGTTATGAATGTTTGAGAGATCAATTTTTCCATTTTAAAAATTAAATAAAAATTTTCATATTTATCTTAGCACCGAGGTTAAATACAAGCATGCCATTGATCAAGTAAAAATATAGATAATGAACGGTGATTTGTAAATTTACCTATTACAATTGATCCAAGAGCGATAGCTCCAACGATGAAAAACATTATGACTTTCCAACTTTTACAGTTCGTAATAATCTCACCAGAATAAATCTGGGCACATTTTAAGTTATCGTCTATCGAATCAATCTTCAGTTTCATACAACATTTGTCATTTCCATTTGAATATTTAAAAATCCCTGGGTGAGACAGCATGAACCTTTGAAAATACTTTCACAAAACAGCTTTGGGGTTGGGTGATACTCTTTAAAAGTTTTACATTCCATCTGACACTTGGGATTTCCGTGTTCATCTTCTCCAAAGCTTTCAGAGTACCATGTTGTTGAACATGTATAGTCATTTTTGCACGCCTCGTACCACGAATCGCAATCAGATGAACAAAGCGGTATTCCCCTCAATACCTCTGTAGGAACATTATCGTAGATTTTCTGTACCGTCCAAGGTGAAAATATAGACCCGCATTTGTAAAAGCACATATCTAAAAGAAAATATAATCTATAGATTCAAAATCTAACTTGCATGCATCTGAAAGGTTACCACGGGTAGGACATTGATTGAATAGGACGTTATGGATATAATATTTGCCAGGGCTAGTTATTTTATTTGCTACATCGGTATCACAGCAACTGTAATCAGCCCATGGGCTACATAAACCCATATCTTCAACATTTTCAGCTGTAGGACTGGTTTTGTGATGATTAGTTTTGAGGCAGCGTATTTCATGTTTAGCTTGAATGAAATATGACGTAACTTGAAACAAGAACGAAATTTTTATAAAATACCCAGACATTAGTATTTCGTAAATCGACGATACACGATTGAATATGCGCTTATTTTCATTAAGTATTGAAAATTGTTTCGCCAAACATAATTCACTAATCTCACATATTTTACTGTTCTTGTGACATTCAGGTATCCAGCCATTAGTGTAATTCAATTAAATTCTGGATGTACGAACATGTGAAGCGGATATAAGAAAATGTTGGCTGTTAACCATATCCGTTTTTCAGCATTCTATAATCGGATTAACTATTTCACATGATATGGTTGTGTAATCACTAGCCTATTTTAGTGTTAGAAACTTTTTCTAATTTTTCAGTCATTAAGACGAGTTCCTTGAATATCCTTGAAGTTCAAATGTTATATATGGGATAAAAAAGAAATAATTCGTTCAATTTTATGATCATTCCCTACCAGCCCAGTCGTAGCAAACTTATCTATTTTATGGCATCCTCATTTACGATCATGAGAGTCCTCTTTTGGCAGCAATATTCGAAAAATAGTTTAAAAAATAAAGATAGTGAAAAACCACGATGTTTCATAAATCTAATGTAGAAATTTATTTGAATTCAAATATCTCATTCACTTCACATTTTGAAACATAAAAACGATGCCTGAATTGTCACTACAGTCAAATCTAGTTACTATGACACCTGTTGCGACCGAGAAAAAGTAACATAGTACCGAGAGTGGAACAGTAATGAGGTTTTGTAAAAACTCAAGAGAGAATGCCGACCAGGTACCGCTGCTCTAATGACAGAAGCTAGAGTGTTGTTTTGGTCAGAAAGGATTCGACACAAGAACTATGAGCCCAGAT
>JWZT01002870.1:735156-771758 GCA_000827895.1 Thelohanellus kitauei | reverse complement strand
TCTCTCTCTTATGCCTTATACAAAATTCTTCTCTGTTTATTCACAAAATATTCTAAAATTTAATTAAATGCCGATATTTTTAGTAAAATTTACTGACTGATTTTGTTTCTTCCAAACAGTTACTTTGTAGCCATTAATTTTAAATATTACTTTGATGAAGGCATGAACCCTCAGCAAGTATGAAAAAATGGATGACAACGCATATGCACAGTCAAAAAAAGTAGATAGAAATTTCACTCTGACTATTTTTACCACACAATTTATGATTATCCGCAAATTTAAAGTTAACCAGAAATACTATCAATTATAGAGGTGTGTTTCTCTGTTCTCCTTCCCTCTTACAGCTCCGTTTTACAATGCGAATATGGTGCATTGTATTTCGTTTTTGAAAAAAATATCTGTTAACTTGAAAAAAAAAATTTATAGCAAAAGCATAGTTGCTATGTTTTTCAGGGAAGTTTCACATATCGGATTTTGTGAATTTAAAATACTTACTCGTATATAGTTCACACAGTTTTGGTTTCTGAAACACAAAGTACAAAACATATTCACCTAAATTGTGAAGTGGTCACATTTAAATAAATGTACCAAACCCACGAGCCAACACAATATTTCTACATGTGAGCAAAGTTTCCTCAGCGCAGTTGAAGCCTAGATAAAAAATCGGAGGACTTAAATATCAAACCTATAAAACTAGGAATAATACCGTAAGCGAATCTTGAAAAGCAGAGGACGAAATCGAAATTGTCATAACGACAAATATAAATTTAACCATTCTGATGGGTATGTCGCATGTTTCAGGAATCGGGATTTTCTATGATTTTGTTATTTTCGAACAAGTCAGCAAATCAGGCATTATAAATTGTCTGTAATTCAACAATTCAACATCAGTCATGTTTTTTCAGAGTTATTTTCTCGTTTAAAAATTACCTGTTAAAATAACTTAACAAAATTAAACGGAATGAAATTACGCACTTCGGCTGTAGTGTTTTTTAATAGAATGTTGATCAGGGTTTGAATAATCGAGCAGACTTCAAAAACTAAATTTGTTTCGTTTTATTGGTGCAATCTAAAATGGGGTGGTGTGCGAATTTTTTGGCTTGCTATTCATAGCAGGATTCAATTACCATCAGATATTATATGACATATTTTCAATCTGTTTTGATAAATTCCTATCTTCATTTTTAAACAAATGCTTAATATTCAAGGTGTTTTTACAATCTATGTTAATCAATGCAGCTAAAAATACCAGATTTAAAATTGGCTAGTCTTAATAATAAGTTGATGAGGTGAAAAATAGAAATTCTGTCTGTAACATTTTATTCATTCTAATGTGTTAATGCTTTAAAAAAGTCATAAGAATTTTATTTAAATTACGAAAATCAAACATTTTTCTCGATTCATTCAACTACTTCAATGACATGTACATTGATGAAAAGAATTTCACGAAAAGAGAGAATCTAACGTCTACCACTGGTCTGTGGAAGCAGCTCTACGGTCTAATTTAAGAAGAACAACATCGAGGACTGGGACAGAGGCTTTCCATCGATTTTCGAACATTCCCATTAGAATGCGTGTTAAAAAAATGAAGCGATTTCGGTACTAACATCGGTTACTTAAAGAATTATGAGACCCATTTGCCTACAAGGGACAGTTAGAGCAAACTGCACCTAATTCAGCATTTTTGAGAATTTTTAAGCAATACATCGATCTTTAACCTATAAATTTTCAACATATCACTGCCAGACTGTAAATTTGAGCATTAATGAATTGTTTGCATTCACATCATAGAGCTAACTTGAATTAATTTTTTTCTGAATTCTGAAAAATTTTAAGAATATCGATACTTTTTATAATTCAAAATTTGCGCAATTGACTTTGCTCAATTGGCGGGGAATCTGTTCCAAGATATGTTAAAAAAGATGTGAATATTTCTCTGGAAAAGCCAACATTTAAAACATCAATCGACTGTGTTAACCTGGTTTTTAACTATTTAAATAAATTCTATTTCTATATTGATCGCCAAAAACATTTTTCTCAAAAACCGTTGTATTTTCTCCGAACCGACCTATATTTTGCAAACCCCAGTCTATTCAGTGTTTTGCCGCATGTTCATCGCCTTCGAATGGTCGAAAACTCCAATTCGGATTCACTTCGACATGTTTATGATTTCCAAGCGATAACAAGATAAATTTATTAAGTTTATTTTTAAAGTTCTAAAATTGTCTGGAGGTATAAGGCGAAATCTGTTTAATCAGTTAACAAAAAAAAAGTATAAAATAATACTCATTCCCGAAAAAGGAAAAATTCAGACAGATTTTAATCGTCTGCCTGGCCTTCCAGTAGACAATTTTAAATTAAAGCTGATGCGACAGACAAGCAATGAGCCTTTTAATATATTGATAAGAAACACTTGCATTATATTGTCACAAAATGTCAAAAATGCGGTGTTTTATTGTTTTCAAATAGCGGCAATTCTGTAATGTAAAACAACATTCATATACTTTTCATTATTAACAAACTAATTAAAGTTTATAAATTACAAGCAACTTTAACCGAAAACCAATATGTTGGCAATATATTTATCTCGACCCTTATTTGCATCCCTAGTTGCCATGATAAACATGTTCATTTGCAGTCCAATTCCTAACAATTATCAAAAATGTTCAGTTAGCGGTATTCAGATAGCGAGCGCCCCTTCAGCGCACATGCGCAAACGTTTAATGGCTTCTGAAATGATTTTCCATAAAACGTACTTAAACCACAATGATTTGAAGCATTTTGAAAGAAATGTTGTCTAAAATTAATTCAAAAGCCACGCCCGGAAATTTAATGGCTGATATGATTTTCTATAAAATGCTCTTGAACCACGGCGAATTGAGAAAATTTTGAAGAATTTTTGCTTTAAATTAATTCTAAAGCCTTACGATTAATGTATGTGATGTTCGGTTCGAAATTATCCATCAGACAATCCATATAAGCAAAATACTCAATAAGATTTTCGCGCGTGTGCGTCAGGGTGGTCTGCTACCTGAATACACAGTTAACTTATCCATCGTTATCAAATCGATAAAGTTACAAAACCGTATTTTAAACAAACTTGAAACTAGTACATCTAAAATTAATTTATTTTCTAACTTGCGTCAATACGATCATTATTCGCAATCCATAATCTACCCCATCTACAAGCTTAATCAACTTCATGGACTTTAAGTCTGTTAGTCAGCAAAAAATAATTTATTATCGTTTGAAATGTAGTGTAGCCCAAATATAGGCTTTATTATACAGAATAGCTGTTGGATATCTATATAGTCAGGTTGGTGTAACGTCGCTGAGTGGTCAAAAGGGTGATCAATAATTGGTCGTTGGCAACTCCAGCTGGATTCAGCGTTTACGATAACAATAACCACTTTGAATTTCCTTTTTACAAGGTATCCTTTGTCGGTTTGAGTGAGTTTTTGATTTCATCATGGATAAAAATGTACAAACTAATTATCTCCATATGGCTGTTACAGGTTCAGCGTCCGTCATAAAAATACTAATATACAACACTCTAATCCGACTGTTTCCCATCCTATTCAGGATTATTACACATCCAACGGGGACTACATTTGGAAACTAAACCCGAGCCGTCTCTAAACCCCGACTAAGATATGCCTTGCCTTAATTCACAAAATGAAACACCTTTTGGTAATTGAAGCAACAGTTACTATAGTACTGTGTAAAGTATACGATTCGAAAGTGTTCCAATTTACTCGAATTATGCACAAAACCAAAAATAATAGAAATAATCTGATTAATGATAACAGTTAATTCGAAAACTATAACCATATTCTGTGTACAGTTTGCCAATTAGTTTGATATGAAGCAAAAATGAAAATGAGTAAATTAAATGAGATGGAAATATCCGTTAAGTTCTAATTTCTACTCGGCCACTCTTTGAATTATATTTGACACCCTTATAGCTCTTGTCGTCCTATATCATTGAATTGACCTACGTTTGGGATTATTTGAAGGGCCGAAACTTTGATATTAGAGAGGCTGTACTGCTCAATAGTAAACGATATCAATGTCAAAGAAAACTATACCTCAATAATAATTGATGATATCTCGTAACACGATGGATCAATATCAATCTACATAAACAGAAGGAAACTACCCTAGCATCAATTGAGTAGTCATGGTCGTTGAACAATTCTCCAATCTGTAATCAGAACTTAGTACATTCCACTTCAGAGTTTTATAATGTGAACTATAGCTATATTTTTCTGTCTGTAAACCTACAATACGATTTCCTGATATGATACAATCTTTTGTGTCTTCTGGAAGGTGTGCTACCACATTAAGGGCTTTAACCAAAAGTAAAACAGCTGATGTACCCGATTATGCACGCCCTGCTTTGTTGATGCCGTTAGTCTTAACTTGAAATCCTGAACATTTATATATGTTACGTTTTCTCTGTTAATTTGATGGGTGAAAATAAACGGCAAATAGTTATCACTGAAAATTAAAGCTTGTTACTTAATTTCGCGAGAATACGTCATGATCTCGGTCACGCCATTGGGAGGCACGAATTCGAGTACCCTATCAGCCTCATATTAGAATAAAAGCCTACGTTAAACCGTGCAACGTTAGCACAAGGATGAAACGATGCGGAAGTAAACACAGAACAACTGGTAAAATGGCAAATCATTGCTAAATCAGGTGACGAACAACTTGGCACTCCTGAATACCGCACATTTGCTATCATCTGAACAAAATCTGAACATACCCTGCCCGTAATTTCGCCACAGACCATTTCGTTCTAGTTTTTCAGGTGATATTACTTTATCATTTATAATCATATTAAGTGTTTCCACGAAATCAAGTAACACCTACATAAATGAAGCGTCACATCATTCCGGTCGACCAATTCAGATGGGTCACGCCAAATGACTGGCTCGGTGAGTTCAGTATTCGTGGTGACTACCCTGAGGTCATTTTCAGAAATACTCATGATTGGAAGAGATATTTTTAATTATGTTATCAATAATGGACTTTGGTTTTATTATTTGATGAACGAGGGAAGGCCAGTTTAGTAAGGGATGTCCCCGGACAAACATCTCATCTATCAGCTGAGTAACAAAAATTCAAACCATATAAACTTGTGAAATGTTTGATTTAAGACTTTTGGCGGAAGTTGGACCCAAATATGACTCTAGAACTTCTCGAACTTGATTAAGGACTTCAAGCACATAGAAGGGCGAAGCTGATTGTAAACCAAGTTACTTTCCTTGGACAAAACTGCTGTAAAATAGGTATCGTTTTCAAGTAAATTAACGTATGCGAATGATCCAGCTGAAAATGTAGTCGGTAATTTATTTTCCTTAGTCAAATAAATGTCTACTCTAATCATCAAATCAATGATGGGTTTAGTAGAGAAATTGTCATCCTTGATCCAATGGCGTTCATAGAATATCTCACTTAAATTTATTAACATGAAAACCAATCAAGGTCCACTAGAATCAGAGAATCCATTAATTGGGCAAGCGCGAGACACACCTGTCTTGCCAAACTCATTGGATTTGTATGCTAGAATCTCACCATACTCGAGATATATTTAATTAAAAACAGTATAACTGGTCAAAAGAATAAGAAGCAAAAAAAATTTTGTCAAAATTCACCCTTGTATTTTTTAGTTTTGGCGTCAGTTATACCAGGTGGCTATCGATATCGGTTCAACCAAGTATTTAATTCTCCTCTTTTGGGCGAAGGTTTGTCTTGAATTTTGCTAATTTTTCAGATATCAGGTTTTTTTGATGTTATAGGTTTGATTTTGACGAACAAATAACTTAAATCGTACCCGGTAATGAACCTTACCATACATTCAAATATTTTCTAACGCTTAATTTTTTGTAAACCAAGCCTAGCGATCTGTCTACTTCGGTTTTGCTTTTATTGATACTAATTATCGTTTTGTTTACTAAGCATTTAAAGTAGAAAGGCGGGGCATTTGCGGGACCACTCAGTCTATATTTTATAATTTTGTTTTCGGAGAACATCACATAATGCGTATGGAATACCATTTTTCAGACAAACTTCTATATTTTTTGTGCTTAAAATATGTCGTATATTGTTACAAGTGGTGTGGTTGGGTTTTTAAGAAAACTGTCGTCTAACAACAACTAGAAGCTGGTACTACTTCCGATGAAACTATGACTCATCAACAATCCAATTCTGAAGTATAGGCGCTCTACCATATATTTTGATTGGTATCATTTGAACTTTAATGTATATGTCAAGGTGGGGGTGGAATAGACAAGTCAGAAATGTGAGAATTTTGGTTTGATAAACGCTGACGCATTACGACACTAAACAAACAAATAATGTGGATGACAGTCAAAGATATTTTTGGGACCCCTTACAAATATGTTAAGTTCGTTTGGGCTATAAAGTACAATATTATAACTGTATCTACAATCGTGTTGCATCATTCATCGACTAAAAAATGGAAAGCCATCAACTTGTTCCAAATACGTTGCTTTCTTGATTAAAAGTGATTTTAAAGATTGAAAGGTGTTATTTTAACTTTCCGAGACCTTGAGTATAAATCAAGTTATTTTTATCATAACGAGTTTAACGTCGAATATTCAATGTGGTAGATATAAACCTGTTTCATATGTTCTCCTGGGACTTTTTGCCAGGTTAGTTAATATGTAAGTCGATTATAAACACTCACTCAATTACTTTCTTTTCGTTAAGTGTCGATTATACATCATAACATAAGATCGAATAGAGTATTTCATATCAAGTTGTCACGAGTGACCCTCAGAGATTTTTGAAGTTAATAAATCCTTTTTATGAAGTATCATTTTGAGCTATTTCGCCTTTTTGTTTAACCTCGTATAGTAGCCGATCATCAGCCAATATTTATGGAGGTTGTCAGCCAAGTTTCCGCTCTGCGATGAGGGGCTGAAATTTTAAAAATTACTGCTAATTTTCAGCCGCCTCGCCATAGATCGGAAAATGGGCTGACCACGAGTGTGTATTCAATTGTGAAGTTTTCGAGGCTAACTCTTCTTGGCACTGGAATTTTTTGGCGGAAATATTATTTCATATTTAGGAAGTTTAATGCCAAGAAAAACTTAGTTCATCTTTTATCTTGAAAAGAAATTTTCTCGAAAATCAGCTCGTTAGAAAACCGAGAAGCCTTAAATCGTTCAATTGAATGAACGCCCAGCTCGTCAGCCTTCACTTTATTTCCTCTTGTTTCGACATTTTATTTGAGAATGACTGGGAGGCAGAATATAGCTTACGAAGGAAAAGTCTTATTTTATAGTACGTCCACTGTTATATTTAGCAAAAGTAAGGCTCTTTTTTCAATGGGAAGAACGGTACATTTTTTTATACAAATCTCGCCAAATACGTATCATCCAATCCAGCATTTTTCGATCCAACGCGATAGTGTTGAATCTTGAAAATATAGAAAAATCGTTGTATCAGAATTATGGGGTTGTACGAACCGCATTTTCTGGAACACGAGAGGATCCCATCATTTTATTGTGCTTTAAAGGTCGAAATATTATATTGATATCGTGTGAAACCGAAGTTGATTTCAGGTTATTGATTGTCTTAACCAGAAATTTAGTGATAGAGTTGGAAAAATTATTACCATCCGAAATTCCAAGAGATGGTCTACAAATATTTGATGATTATATCAGAAAGCAGAAACTAAAAGCTCTTGGGATATAAATGTTGTGATATTTTTGGTTATTTTTGTTTCTATGATTATGTAACTAGTAAAACTTAGATCTAGACGTTCAAATAACACTCACTATAACCCCCTGTTTTAGTTAGATAAAAAACATGAAAGAACCACAGTTTTCGCCCTCTAAGGCAGATGGATATCGCCTTGCAAACTTTTGAACCATTGCCATATCAAAAGTGACTGCTTTGTTGAAGATTTTCCCCTTTAATATTTTAAACAAATCGTGAAAGATAAACATTCATGAGTTTCGCACTTGGCTGCTGTTAATCATTTTAACCATTGATCTAAAATATACAAACCTTTTACCTCATTCAAAATGTCTTTCGTCCTTAAATACACACGTGCTGCACCAAAAAGCACATTAATTCGGTGTTAATCGTTCTCTAAATACCCGGGTTTGAAAAATATTTCATGGTTTTTAAAAAGTGTGTTTGTTAACACAATAATTATAACCAAATGCTGTAGGAACGCTTTAAAAAATTAGACGTTCACTCCTCCACTCTGTATGATCTCTATGCCAATGATACAACCCATTAACTCCTGATATCTTCATGATATTTTGGCATTTGGATGGTGATAATACAGAGTTTGTATTTTCTTCTCTTTTGTCTACAGTGCCTGAACATAGAAGACATAAATGGATACTGATCGAGATTTTATGATGATTAAAGTGGTTTTTAACTACTTAAATAAATTCTATTTATATTTTACACCTTAAAAAAAGCATTTATACAAAAACCATCAATCTTATTATAAACCGTCAAATATTTTTTAAAACCCAGTAGAAGATGGGCCATAATGACTGAAACTGATAAGATTTACATTTCAGATCTTTGTTGATTCTATCTCACTAGAATCAACTATTTGTACTGTGCTGATTATAGTGAGATTTATCTCCTTGTTTTCTGCATATAAAAATCTTATAGACGTGTTAAATCCATCTTCTTATATTCATTGAACTGCCTTCTGAGATAGGTTGTTATCGATTTAGATACAATTTTCAGTGTTTTTCATGTTTATCTCGACGCTGGTATGAGTTAAATAACAACTATTTATTTTGTAATTCAAGCAATTTTAGAGATGATCTTATCGATACGAATCAGAGCTAAATTAAAAAATATAACTGCTCTAGTTACGAATAATCTTCTAGCTGAGATGTCTTATAACCAAGAAACTTGTCATCGCTTCCACTAAGTTTTACAATCGAGATAAATTCGGACCTCACATTGTTTTGCTGACATTGTTATTACCAGGTAGATGTGGAGACTAAATATCTCTCTAGTTATTCATGATAACGAAGTACTAAGGAGTTATTGACTCTTCAAAATTTTAGAATGTTTAATTTCCTATGACAATACCGACATATTTTGGGCCTTGAATCTGGCTTTTTGCACGAGATCAGTTTTACGTTACGTGAATCAAACAGAAAACTGTCAAATTATACATATTGGCGAAAAAGCAGTAGAGTATGAGTACTATGTTAGAATGTTTTTTACTTCCACGAATTTTGTAAGTATATGTGAATGTAAAGCTCTGGAATTTTATTATCGATCACTATCTATCCATATATACTGAAAAGTTAACTTTTTACATCCGAAGACTGCTAAAAATAATGTGATGAATAGTTATCACAAGGATTCATGATGTATCTTTAAGCAACTTCTGCTCGATTATAATCATATTTTTGTAAATACATATCAAAAACTCTCGTGAGATAGTAATAATTTGTAAGCTTATTTAAATTTAGTAAACTTCAAACGAATTTCTTGAGATAATATAATTTTAAATCTGGCTTTTGAATTCAAAAATGCATGCTAATCCTATTAACAAATCTATGGCTTTTGTGACCACAGATTTATAACAAAAAAATGAAAATTAAAAATTTTACACGTAAATACAAAATTTCTCTTTGTGTAAAAATAAAAACATTGGTTAAACCTATCTCCCAGTATCCTTTTCATTTTATTGTTTCATGATTTTTCGTCAAGGTTTTAGAACCATTTATTCAAATTTGGGTATCAGGTAAGTGATTTTGGGACATGTTAAGTTATTGTGAACAATATGTTCCTGATCCACCGAGTACAGCAGAGGATTGCATTTTAAAGCGCGCCACTGCGTTTTGGCCATCACCACTACGCCCTGTTACTTTCCACCACATAGAGTTTACTTGGTATGTGGTTAAAAAGCTAAACATATTTGTATGGAAAATAATGACGATTCACGAGATCAGCATATGAGAATAAAAATAGTAAACGTAGCAATCAGTCTCTATATTTTCAAAATCGCTTTGAATTCGATTATATTAATATTTTCTCAATGATTGTTGTGCTCTTAATGAAAATAAACACATTAGTTGGATCTCAACTTATGTTGGTCATCCTACTATTCCTAAAGCATGGGGTTTGCTTCGAAAACTTTGATCAGTACCGATTCAAATATTTACAGATCTTCCATGGAACCATTTAGGGAGTTAAAACTAGTTGTTTACGGTCGAATACATTCTTCAAATCAAAAAATAAATCATGGTTATTGGTATTTTTTATAATAGGTGAATATGGGTTGCAAATTTTTGCCAATGACGAGTGGGTTTGTACCACTCCGATACCATTCCTTGAGGGCGAGTTCAGAGTTGATGAATATTTGGAAGATTACATGGCCGAGGGTGATATTTTTAAGGTGTTCAAATATTTTTATTCAAGAATAATCTTGTGATCCGAATACACATTGTTACTATCAACTCGAGTAGGCATGAAAACCATACAATTTATAACAAAACTATAAATCTTGTAGCTGATGATCGATTTGATGACCCACCAATATCCAGTTTTGATAAATTTCAAATTGAGCATCTCGTCTTTACGTAACATTTTTATTTAATCCAGACTTGCCTGCTTTAACTATACTGGGTACAATTGTCAGTTTTCTTTCGTGCAAAATGAAAAGTATCACACCGATTTCTTCACTGGGAATTTAGTTTGCATCAGACATACAGACTGCTTTGAAAGTAATCTTAACTCTCATAAAGTCGAAAAAGAATGTACAAACAACACCATTGGCTGCAAAAATGGCGGAATATGTTACGTGGTAATTATAAAAGTGATCAGCTTACTGATACTGATCACCAATACTGTTCCTGTCAGAAGGGTTATATTGGCGAAACCTGCGACTATGAAGAAATTGAACTTAGTGAGGAGGACCTAAAAATTGGTTTTTATGTTAATTATTTACAGATTTTAAAGAGGAAATGTGTAAGGAACAAAATTGTACAGTAGACGAACAAAATCTTTGTAAAAATAAAGGTTTATTTTGGTTAATTTTAGGCGTTTGCCATAAGATCGGAATATATGTTCACTGTATTTGCAATAAATTGAAGTATTCTGGACAATTTTGTGAATATGAATGTATATCCCCGTGCCTGAATGGATATTGTACTTACGATAATATGGTAATATTTTCGTTTATTTTAATTATCAATCAGATTTTATTACAACTTTTATAAAAAAAAAGTTCATAAAATGTAATCATGTTTGGTTCATGAGATTTCAAGAAGACAAATTATATGTATGAGAAATTTATCCATTAAAATTTTAATCCGTCCTTATAAGATCATTTACAGTGGAAATATCAAGACTTTTGATTTTCTAATTGTAAATTACACCCCTTCATACCGTTAACTTATATAAAATAATAATTTTTAATTTTGTTTTATGAGCGCTAAATGAATTTGTATTTTCATTTTTAGTATTATTAAAAGCGTATTATTTCCATTTTAACGTCTCATCGAAATATTTATTCTAACATATTACTTTTCACGGCGTTTTAAACTTCAAATAAAAAATAGATTTGGCATGTTCTCCCAAAGTTTTTTCAATAAATCGAGAAAAATCAGAAACTTTAAAACCAGGATATATATTTAGTCTTTATCAAGTGAACAGCCTGAAAAACTATATAAGAATAAAAAGTGTAATTTATCATCATTTGGTTCTGTTTGCAGGCCTTCCAGAGTATGAAAAATTTGCAATTTTAGTAAACAAAACATATAAAATTTAAATTCGTTGAAGTACATATTACAAATATTCGAACCCGGGAATATAAAAACCCAACCTTATAAATCTGCGTTACTAAAATGCAAGGGACCAATTGACGCTAATATGATGATGATAATGTCAAAAACTAGTAGTCTAGAGCTTTGAGGAAATATTCGAATTGATGATGTACAGTCGACTCCGGTTAAGTGCACTGACTCGGGACCAGAGAAAAACGTTCACTTAACGGGGATGGGCAGATATCCGAAGTCAATATAAATTGCCATATGGAAAAGGGACCGAAAATTTTTGTGCAGTTAACAGGAATGTGCCTCCAACCGGTGTGCACTTGATCGGGCTTGACTGTATATGTTGTACAAGTCGTGAGTTATGATGGAACACTACATTCATTAATATTTTTATTCGTTGTTAGATATTAAAAAAGGGGCCGCAAAAAATATGGAAACACGAATCGCCTTAAAATTGGGTGAGGATTTTGATATGTTTATTGAAAATAAACGATGAAACAGTTCAAGGATTCTTGCTCACAATCGAGGAGATTGTTGTTCCCATACCATCGTTTGTGTCCTTTCATATAATCATGTGACCAAAATAATCTACATATCCGAGAAACTTTCAAAAAAACATATTCAACCATAGCAGGTAAACTTTTCAGCGACAATCGAACCCTTTAACACGAGACTGAAATTTCTTGAAACTATGCCTGTATCATAATACTCAAGAAATATTTCGGTGGTATTCGATTAAAATATGTTGTTTTAAAAGAGATAAGATACTTTTGAACCTTACCTACACTGCAGAAGTAGAATCCCTAAAAAGAGGAGTTTATATGAATTGTTGATTACGTCTTGTTAAAATAATATTTCCTAATTAGTGATTATTGAGTTGGTTTCCTCATTTACATTATGGAGATTTTTAAAATCATCGTCCAATAAGAGGAAACTATATCGAAATAGATTACATTTTACCTAACATTAAGATTTGATATAGACTGAAATTATCTCTACAGCTATAACGAGTTTCAACACGTTAAGCACATTTTAAAACAACTTGAATGGCTATAAACAAATCTAGTTGTAATCTTAAACTCTAAACTGATAACGAAATGAGGAAAAATGTAATGAATTAAACGTCATAATTTTATCATACTCTTTTCTAATAAAAGTTAAGTTTTCATCAATCGATCTCTGTATGTTTGAAATGTTAATTTAGGGATTTCCTCAACTATTTTCGATAAAATAATAAAATGCCACAATGTCCTTTGAAGATTTATGGATGAATGAAACAAATACCGGAATATAATATCGAAATATTATCCAAATATTTAAGCCATAAACAGACTCGAACCCAAAATCTAATTGAAGGTGATCTCAGATTTGTGCTTTTTATTTATCATGATTTTACATTTTGAAATGAACTATCATCAAAAAATAAGCAGGTTCAGAAAATTTTTGCCCAAATTCCAGTGAAAGTTATTGTTTTCACCGTATACAGATATGGATTTTAGGTCCAAACAAACTTTAACCTCATTTATCAAAATCTGGATGGATTCACAGTACACTCTCTGGTTTGAATTGAGTTTTATAATCCACTTTTTTATGGTACCTTTAATAACTTTTATCTCTCGCATATTAGTAAATGTTTATACTTGACATCTATTGTCGATATGCAAATAAGAGTTCAGAAATTTTATGGAGGCTCGATAAACACTCGCGTTTTTTTTTTTATTTATTCATAACAATTTCAAGTGAACATTTGAAAATTAAAAATGCATTCTTGATGTAAAAAATAATACACCGATAAACATTGTTTCAAAGAAGAGGAATGGAATATGTTTAATACGTCTGGTATTGAGAGAATTGACAATTAAAAACAAATTCTGATAAATATAATAAAGGTATCGTAATTTCGGATGAATTATAAGCTTGAAAACTGACAAGGTTTTGAAGAAATTTCTCATAAAATATTTATGGAAAGAAATTTTTTCAACACTCTGTTTATAGAGATGTACCATCCGATTATGACCCAGTTGATATTACCAAGAATGAGAATGAAATATATAGTCCAATTCTGATAATTAAACACAATATTTGTATCCTTTAACTAAAGAATCCATATTTACTTTCGAACGTTGTTACTCTTGAGTGAAAAATTCATAACTACCAATTTATAAAATGTTACATTATGTCTGTCGTTTAATTTGATTATTGCAGCTCTCTTATTTTATTATAAAATCTCGAAAACCAAAACTTGGAATTTAATAAAAATTTTGAGAAAAAAGATTTCATGATTCATACAGAGAGAAACGTTTTACAAAATGTGATGATAAAAAATCAGCTTATTTATCTATTGATTGATCATGGAGTTTCATATATTGTGATAAGGATAAAATGAAGTCCCTATTAATAAACTTAGTTCACTTATTTAATTTTGTCAGAAAAATGTAACTATGATAATGTATGATTAACACACTTATACTTCTTTGAGTTGAGTGAAAAATATTAATTGTGTTATTGTTAAAGAACGTTTCTAAAAATTTTTATTGTTTACGTAGGTGACAGCCGGCGATAATTGTTAGGTCTATTCTCATTCAAAATTATTTTGTGCTATATTTATATCATCTAAAGCATAGGTTCCCAAGCCTGTCTAAGCTACCGCCCCCTTTGAGAAGAACTTTTTTTCAGCGCCCCCTCCTTTAGGTATTCCGATAATGGTGTCTTCTCGAGCGCGTGCGCTAATTTTTGTTTATAATGAAAAATTCAAACCAAATAAAAAGTAAAATAATTCGTTGATTTATAAAAAATGTTATTCTAAGTTAGATGAATATCTGGAATAAAAATGACACCATCTAAAAATTATCAAATTTTTCCTAGAAGCAAATCGTCTTTCCACATATACATAAATTGCTCCAGATGGGAAACTTGAAAAATTGAATGTTCAATGCTATATATTTCAACTCAACAACGTTAAATATTTGTAATAAGAGGCTTTAGAAACGATGATTTTATGGATTGAGGCATAAATGTGATTTATTTGTTGTTATAGTTTAGTTTTATCATTAAATTATGTTAAAAAAGATCAGAATCACTTTGCATAACTATCAGTCATTAATATAGTTTATGGACAACGAACACTGCAGTATATTGGAATCAGTATTCAGTGAATATCTTCTCTTTTGCATTTCGATCTTTCACCAGCTTATCAACATTTATGTTATCCTTGTGTGACTCTTTCTAATTTTGATTGAGTGATCTTGATTGTTCTATTCCTGCATAATATGTACTGATATTTATTGCACTCCTAACACATAAATTTTATTCTTTGAATTGTCAAAACATTTTAAAGGTTTTATTTCGATAAGACAAACATCAAAATAAATAGCTTCTCTAAGAAAATAATTGAATGTCTGAAAAAACTCAATGTATGGTTATTTGGAGTTAACCATCATATGTGTGAATCATTTAAATCTGTTTATAAATGTAATATTATTATTTATTTGTTATCAGTCTCTCGTTGATTCTCTTCAAGATGGTAAAAAATATTTTTCACATGATTTACTCATGCCCTCATTTTTTATCCAACGCCCCCCATTTAGACTCTAGCGCCCACCAGGTGGCGATAACGCCCACTTTGGGAAACTATGATCTAAAGCTTAGATTCTATTAAGTTATAAAATGAATATTATTCCGGGTTTATTCATAAATTCCCTCTTAGTAAATCTTGAATAATTGTTTATCAAAATAAAAATACTAAAAAACTTTACGAAAATTAACACAGAAACGAAACATCCCATTTTTTACAAACTTTCATATTTACACATACATATAGATTCTGTGCCACTATTTACTGATTCTAACTACAGGGTGCATTTTGTAATAATACAAAAACTCGGAATGTACCGAGCCCGATGAAATGTATGTAAATTTGTGATATATTAGATTCATATAATGTTTTTGCATCAATAAGCAGGAATTTCGTTATATTGATGATTTCATTTGTGTACATAGAAATTTATTTCAGAAGAGGTATTTTATTTGATCAAACTAGTGTATATTGAGTGATGTTGAATCATAGTTAACTCATATTTCGTTTTCGAACTTTTTTTAAATGTTAGATTCCCAAATTTATGCCGTTAGTTTGACATTTTTTATTAAAAATGTAGTTTTTTTACAAGTTTAAATTTTAATTCTTCGATACCTGGCCTGATATGGTAAGTCAACACCTTTTTATTACCGTAGAATCCAACTGTCATAAAAATACGAACAGCTATTGGTATCAGAAATGCTTGAATGATGCCATGCTATCTCTGTTATCCCAAAATTGTATATTAAAGATGAATAAAACATCTGTAAACAACAATAATTCTGCTGTAAATTTTGACAAAAAACAGAAAGGAACAGACAATGAATCTTTACAATCTAAATAAATATACCAGATTCAAATGCCTTTAATATTAGAATATCCTAAATCGTTTGATAAAACATATAAGTTATTAAACAGAACTAGAAAACCTAAGGTGTAATTTTTTAGGTTCGACTGAACTGATCATTTGGGAGTTATCAATATAATTAATTGGTTTTTACTGTATAATGATACCTTGTTTGCAGATAATTTTCAAGCGATGCGAAATAATACTGAGTTAAAATAGTTATGTGAATCCTGTTTATTTGAATTTCCACCCAAAGCCTCTGTCGTTAAAAAAAAGTTATATTTGAACTAAAAGTGTTCTCTTGATCAAACTGAGAGTTTGGCAGAAAACTAAATGTTTAAATGGGGTTTAAAAAGAGAATATGTATGTGCACTGATAAGTAACATTGATTTTTTTTAAATTTAATGGCACTCGCAGACACAGAATGAGGATCTTTTGATGCAGCATAAAATATTGAACAAGATAAACTAATCTCTTGACTTGAACATGTTAGGATCTGATAAAAACTCGATGTGGATTTTTAGAACAATCATTGAAAAGTCACAACGAACTGGAATGAAGATATAAATTTTTTGAGGTTAATAATATGATTACGTGTGTTCATGTTGGAAGAAAACCATATCAAACAATGCAAAATATTAAATAAAACAAAAGATAACCTAATCTTAGCCCAAAGATTTTTATCACATTATTGGGGTTTTCCTTTGATTGGGTTTTATTTAATTCTATTCGACTTAGCTTAAAATCAAGATAAAATTCTTCCAGAAATTAAAAAAGAAAATGAAATAACGACTAATTGTCGATTGTTTTATTGCTGATGAATCGCCTGACATAGGTTTTAATATGGCGGTAATAGTTGTCTCACTCGAGGTTTGCTATATTTTCCTAACCTCCTCTATGGGCTTGAACAGTTACCCTTTGTTCCCAGATTTTGTACTTTCAACTACCCTTCTATTTTGAAAATACCTCCTCGATTGGTTAATGAAAGGGTGAGTATGGTGGAAAAAACAGTAATAGTTTTTGTTAAAACATTCCATAATTGTAGGTGCCTTATGGAATCTAACTCTGTCCACGACAACTACGGATCTTGTTGTTATTGAATCATCAGCCTCTATATATCTAAAGATATTTAATATATATCCAAGAAGGCCCTCTGTTAAACGGCATCATGCACAAAGAAATAGGCACGATGCCGTATCCGTTCATCGCCCAGCACAGCGAAATGTTCCTCTAACTTATGTTGTTAGGCAGTTCAAAAATTGGGGTGGTTTCAATTGGTGTTCTATCCTTTTTTAACCTCATAGAGACGTTAAACCCCACCCCGTCTACAAGAAAAAATAGACAATTAATCATTATTTTCTTTAATAATTTTAGAAGGAATTTTATCTTAAATTTAAGCTGTGCCAACCTTAATCGACTAAAAGCAATTTGAAGGAAAACCCCCGTATAATATCACCTTACAATTATTTGTTGATGATGAAATCACATTAGTACAGCTGACAGTGAAATGTGTATATCTGGCTTACGATTATCATCAAAATTTCCGTTAACCTCAGAATATACGTGATCATAAACGAGCCCAAAAAGTGAGAAGGGTGTGGAATGACAGAAAGGGAAAATTAACGTTTTGTTCTCCTGCTTGATAAAGTAAGATAAAACGGCAAAAAAAACTTCTAACGGATTTAAATAGGCATTCCACTGGTGGGTACAACTCAAAAATATATCTTATCTACACGTGACCTGCTCAAATTTATAAAACGAATATTTAAACCAGAAGGGATGCATTTCGAGTTTCAAAAGTTATTATTTTCGACAACATTCGTCAGTATTTTATGAAACGAAATCAGGTCACGAAAGCTTGAATCAATGTTAAAGCGCGTTTTCGGCGGTTCGCGCTCAATATCGCAACCGATCCGTATAATTCTTTTGGATGAAAATTATTCGATAAAAATACGTTTTGTAATTCATATAAACGTTAATTCTCGGGCTTTCATTTATGCACCAACAAAACAAGTCCTAAAATTAAGGCATTTGTGACGATTCATTTCTAGCAAAAGTAAGTGACCACAAATGTGTTCTATGATAGCATGAATTACTTCCAGATTTTATATATATTTTACGATGCTGACTTAACAACAATTTTTACAATAACAAGCTAAATCAATAAAATAATTAATAGATTTGACATTAAAATTAACAATGCCACATCTAGGCAGTTTATACGTCTTTAAATAAATCTAATGAACGAATTTATTATCATTTTGTTAAAAACCATTAATCTATTAAATATCAACATGAATTGGGTTTATATTTGTCATTTTGTAATCGTTCAAAGTCGTTCAATTTCTAGTCGATCTTTCTGTGATAATTCTGATAAACGTTGATTCGTAAGATTAATTGTAGAAAAATCGACGAGTGATTATTTGAAGACATTGTATTTTGTTGTAAACTTTGTTGAGTTAGATGCGGATAATAGAAGCTCATCTATAATTCAAGTAAGCGGATTATTGGTACCAGACATTCTAAGATTGAAAACCTGATTTTGATATATACGTAATTAAACAAGTCAAATTTAAGAAAGACAGACAGGTTTTTTCTATTTCTGGGATGCATGATATAAATCTCATTGCAATTAAAATATTTCGAATGCAGCAAGCGAAGAAACAAAGTTTATTAATTTCATGTTGAAAATGTGAAATAGCGAACCATTTATATGAATCACTTATAAGATTTAACACAAAAGATAATCTTCACAAATCTATATACGGTTTGCTTTTATGTTTCCCTTGGAGTATGATCAACAAATGATATTTTTATTTTTCATTATTATCATTAACATCTTCCAGGCAATTTCGAACAAAGATATGCCTTCCATTAACATGTAAATGAAGTTTTAACCAAAGGGAAATATTGAAACATAGAGAACTTAAGTTTATTATTCATGGGCAAAGAAAAAGCCACAAATCTCTTCGTAGAAAAATCCATCATATTCAGCCGACGATTCTTATGGATTATTGCACGTTGATGAAAAATTGTACATAAAATTCGACTTAATATTCGAGGGTCAAGAAATCAGAGTTGATGAAGTATTAAATGATTATATACAATCAGAAGAGGCCTTGTTCAAAGTTAGCCCAAATAACAATCAGGTCGATTTACTCGCTCGTGTCGAAATCCATCTTTCAAAAAAGAGGTCAAACGTTTTTCTTGTCCTCAACGAAACATTATCAATCAAGCCAGACAACTACTTTGTGACTCGATTTGAAAACAATGCATTTTCTTTAGACTTTATTATATTTGCGTTAGTTGGTGTATAAATAGAGCTTGTCTTGCGAAGGATACACCGGATTCAATTGCCAATTCGAATCCTACGATGATGATGAATTGGGCACAGATTTTCATTCTGGATATATATATTACAAATCTAAGAATACGAGTCTTGATGGTAAATCTTTATTTTACTAGTTTATGAAAAATGCGAAGATAAGTATTGTAGCAATCATGGTTCATGTTATAAATTAAGTTTTTGAGCTTAATATAAGAAATCCATCAATATAATCAAAATAATCAAAGTGTAAAAATTTGTCACTGTGACGATTATTGGTACGGAATCACTTGCAACGGCACGAATTATGAAGATATTGCAATGTGTATGATTTGGTTTTTATGAAGTGCAGTCAATGTATAACATTTTCTCCAATGTTACTGAATGTAAAAACCAATCGTATTGTATAAATGGAGGTAATAGTTTTCTTTGAAAGGCCGTTGCTTACAGTCTGAAAATTTAACGTTTTGTGAATGTAATAGAACTAAATTTACCGGATATCGATGTGAATTACAATGTCGTCCTTGGTGTAGACACTATTCAATTTGTCAAGTCGATGAAAATGTATCAAACCCTAAACTTTTCTGCAATTTATTTCCCATATAGTATCGGCAAACATAACATAAATTTTGGTTAAGATCATAATTTTCAGGTTATTCATCAATTAGAAAACCTTTTTTTCCCAATACATTCAATTTTTTTATCAAAAATATGAGAAATTAGATTTATATGACCATCCGCACAGATGAAATCGAGAGCAGTTAATATCTTTGCGACTGTTTGAACACCAATATCATTCCATTTACTTTAAAACGTCATGTTTCAACTTGGTTCTTCATTATTCCGTCTTATCAAATCAACCTAAATGCATTTTTTTTAATTTAATTGCGCATAACTCCATTTTTACAAAATTACAGGCTCAGAAATCATTCCTACTCGTTATAAATTAAAAGGAAATTTATTAAAAACGAGAGATACTCACATGGAATTTGAATCGAAAGAGAAAATACCATAAAGAGAAATCAATTTATACCAGCCCATTTTATCACATCCCAGACATTAAAATAGATTGTTTCTGATTATCAGGGTGGAATTAATAATGTATTTACTATTTGATTAGATAAACTCTCTATTCTTGGATCTAAAATTCGAAAAATGATAAAATTACCCATTTTTTCTTCACATAGACCGAATCAATCGAGTCAACATTTCATGTAAAAGTGCGAATAGAACTTTGTGATGAGATTCAACAGTTAATGGTTTTCTTAAAGCCTACATAACTGTTTTATTTGATTATTTTTAATTAATTTTTTGTGAATTTTCGTTTTTTTTTTGGACAGAGAACCTTGATTCTCTGATTTATAATTCCACAACAAAAATATTTTATAAAACAAATGATAATTATTTTTTTGCAAACTGTTTTTCCCAAAAAAATATTTTGAATTCCATTATATCACACTAAAATATCATACGGGGTTTTTTCCTCAAGTTGGTATTTTTTCGACTCAACTTGGTTTTCTTGATTTTCTGAAATTCCGTTGGTAGGAATTTGTCTTTTGTTATTGCATCAATCCATCTTAAATAATTTTTACAAGTTTAATTACGAAAAATTAGTACCAAAAAATACCAACTTGAGTTGAAAAAATGCTAACTTGAGGGAAAAAATCTGTAAGGGATGAGCGTTCAAATTGCACGGCAACACTTCATAAAAATGCATTTGTGTGTTTTTTCATTTCAGTATCTTTAGAATTATTCTCGGACTATGCTTAAAATAGTAGATTTTTTTTCATAAAAATGCCAAATATTTTTGTGCCGATATGATATTGGGGGTATATATATATCGTTGCCAGTATTCAAGAGACACATCGAAAAGAATTACGCCAGCGATTCTGAAAATCATATGGCTTAAAGCATAAAATACAGTAAAATTCTGCCCATGGGTTGAATTTTAATACACACATTTTTGTAAACAAATATGATTTATGTATTATCAATATATTAAATGGCTTTTTTTACTACTTAGGGTATACCATACTGCGATCCTTCCCAAGAGAAAATTCTACAATATTTTAACGTTACACACCCAATCCTAAAAAAAAGTATTTCTTCAAATAATACAAGTTTCATCAAAATTGAAGTCTAATGTCAACGTGGTCATATTTGTGATAATCATGTGTATCTTTGGATGGATAGTTTACAAAGGACTGGATTCTCATGCTCCTATCTTATAAAATGGGTTGAATAAAAATATTTTTTTAAATAGACTAGTTTATTTCATAAAACTGGATTCAATAATCAATCATTTCGTTTTTTTAATTTTTATACAGCAACCAAACAACGTTCAAATTTCAACCTATATATCAAAGAGATTTCAGATTTGGCACAAAATCTCTTGATTCAAAAATATAATTTCAATTCACAAACAAGGATGAAAGAATAGTTATTGGCTTAGTGCTGTCAATATTTGAATGCTGGCTAAATTAAACCGCTATTTCAAAATATTGGCTGTAATATGGGCATCGAAAAGACATTAAATCCGAACCCTCAAGTAAACAAGAATGTCGACCGTTAAAATTTTTGTTTGCGTGAATGTATAAGTAGAAAGATAATGACTCCCATTTGCGGTGCGTCATATTAAAATTAATTCATCATGTATTATTAAATGTATTTAAAATCTAAATGTTGATTGAAAAATGAATTTGAAATTATCAGACTACATTATGGTTAGATTTTCTAACACGTTTTAGTAATGAAAGAATATTGAATTGTGAATTTTTAGTGCCCTTCTTGAACAAAAATAAAAACAATTTATTTAAGAGGACAAAAAATATGTGGCCTATAAATTTTCCAACTGAAAAAAGTGATTTCATGAGGTTAAGGACGGTATATGTATTTAAGTTAAAACTTCCTAAACTAAAATACGAAAGAGGATGGTCTATATGAATTATGAGGTTTTGTTAGAAATTAAATTTAACTTAATCTTCCAGAAACAACATTCAAAGGTCGAATGGCCAATTATGAATTTAACCCTTTTAGGTGTAGAAACGAGTATTATTTTTAAATTTTTATGAATGACACTTATTTAATTACTTCAAAAAGTCATGGTAGTCAGAAGGAACCAAGCGTTTAAGCATGTTCAGCTAGCTTAAACTAAATTTTGATACTTAATTGTACCATGATATAGAAGTTATAACTCTACAAAACCGAGCTTGAATCTCAAATCAATTTTTCTATATAAAATACGTAAATAAATTTAATCTGTTCTGCCCATCCAAAAACCCTTAACCTGAAATGAAAAAAAATAAAAATGAGTAAAAATAATTTAAATGGCTAAAATTTAAAGATTTACTGTACGCATATTAGAATAATTGTAATTTATATCTGGGATTTGAAATGAAATTTGGTTTTACTGGTTCTTACATGCGAGACAGACGATAGCAGCTAACTGCCCTGCGTTTGTTGGATACGAAGGGAGGGAAAGAAAGATATTTGATCTATAAGACTAATACATATATCGCAAAAATTAAAACGAACGATGTTCACAAATATATCAAAAAATCACGTAAATAGCACAACGCCGAGAATGCGATGGAGATGTTAACGAGCTCTTCGACCAAGTAAAATGAACGATTGGGGCTGTAGTAATAACTCCAACGCGCTCGAAAATCTAGCGTTAGCATCTCTAAAAGTGCTTGTATCTAAAAGCTAAACTTAATCCAGATTTCCCCCTATCTTGGGTCACTCTTATGTCTGGAATTACTGTATATATATATGAGCCTCCACTGAAGCTTGCATACACAGAAATAAGAGCTTTTTTTATTGTAAGAAAACATTAACTAGAATATTCAAACAACGTACCTGCTTATACAAACTAACTTTGGTCAAGATTTTGACTTTGGAGGCGGGAAATCAACCATATTGGGTATTAAAACGAATGTTATAAAAATGTATAATTGTTCCATTTCTAACCTCGATATATTTGCTGCGACATGAAATTAACTTGAGGCTAATCTTACCCGGAGAACTTTTAAATCATCCTCTCGAAGTCATTAAATAATTATAAAATTGAAGTAAATCATCCTGAAATAGAGACGTTAGGTTGAAGAAATATTGGTGTGAATAAATGTTACGTTTCTTATGCAGTCAGAATGTAAAAATCATTTGAGCGGGGTGAACTACGGTGTTCAAGTAGCTGATAAACCCCCATGTGCGCATATACCAGAATTTTTTATTAAAAAGTTATTATACTTGGAAAACCGAACTTCTGACATAGCTTGAGAATGATATATCGTATCCAGAAGGGAGATTATAATACTCATAATGTTTTGCATTTTTAAGTAAATGGAAATGATTTAAAACACCTTAAGGAAGCAGAAAGGGGTAGTAATTACAAACTGTAAACACGATAAAATTGTAGAAATTTAATATTGGAATCACAGCGTATTAGGATAGCATATTGTTTAATCTTGTATGAAATTAATAAAAAAGCACAACATATCAATTCACTCTCCAAATATGTGTATAAAATCAAAATTTTAGCTTCACCTTCTTCTAATTAACCCTTTATTGTATCGGCTGGATTTCTTTCGGCTAGGTTGGAAGATTTTAGAAGGATCTTTACAATATATTTAACATGAAGAGATTGCACAAGAGGGACAGTTAACAACCGATTTTAAGGAAGATGGGAAAAATACAATATTAAGAATTCTACGATTTTTAGTGTTTTCTAGTATAATTATTTGATCAAAATACAAATTTGATTAAGAAAATTATCGCATGTGCTTAATGGGGTGTCAACATCTACCTGAATATCCATATAATTTTTACATGGTCATCAAATATCGCGTTAGTGAGCTTTTTAAACAAATAATTAATTTCTGAAATCATTTTGGGGGAAAAGCATGAGCTTTTAATGATCCTTTTTCTGCTCATTATCAAAAGAGCTTTATCAACGTCAGGAAATGCCAATTCATCTGATGAAATAGTTTAACAATTTAAGAATTAACTAATTTATAATTATGAGCTATCAATATAAAGCCAAAGAAAGATTTGGGTGTGACCAACCTCGTACCTCTAATTAAATTGGTCAAATCCCAAAGTATTTCAAAATATCCACCATCGCCGTCTAAAAGTATGATAAATCAAATATCTCTAAATATATTAAAGTATAGTTTATGAAACTAGATTCCTTATTCCAGAGGCCATTTTTACTTATGTTACCTATGTTTCGATGACCAGGTTTCCATCATTTATTTCTGACACTAAATCAAACCAGTATTGATAATGGCCTATTTTTTGGACTATTGATCTGCACCTGTATGGGTAAATAATAAAATCATCCACCAAAAATCAGTATAACATGGCAGAATGATTTGATTATTATTCAATTGTTATGTACTTATCGTTGACGGTTTCGTGTAACCAATAGAACTGAATCGCTCAGGATGAGAGTTGACAGAGATGGACTGACAATAATCACAATCTAAATTAATCTGGTTACACCTAGTGCTAGTTCTTGCCTCACACACGATAGGGTTTAAGAGAATTTAGAGTTGATAGTGCCGTTACATATATCATGAAAAATAATGCAGATACATTTGTAGCTAATCGCAAGTTAAAAAATCTTGCCATTGGTTTGCAGAATGTGTGATTATCGAGTGACTCGAGGATATTTGAATATTATGCTGGTGGCTCGGCGTACAAAATTTAAGGTGTGATAATTTGAGGATTACATGAAACGTTCAATAAGTACAATATTTTATACCAAGCGATAACAATCAAAAGTCACCCGTTTTGATTGAGATTTGGTTTTACCTCAACGAAAATTCACGGGTTATGGCGGTACCTCTTTTGAACTGACAAATATTGTTGATGTTACCAGTTTTGTTTAGAATTTTTGTTCGAATAGATAAATTTATCATAACGTATAATTGAATCTCTTGTGTTTTATTTCGTGTTCATTGAATTTGTGATTACGCATTCGCATTTTCGTGTTCATACCGTACTCAAAGCGTCTATTTGATAACCAGAAATTTGGTGGGTCTTTTGGTTGGTAAGAGGTAATTAATTTGAAGTTTTATCAGTTCTTTTATTCGCACAGATTTATATATCTTAATCTTTTAATTATTAACTGTTTGTGTTTTGTTTTTTGCCATCCTTGGACAATTTTGGGTTAAAAATTATTCTCTGAATTTTTGAACACGGGCTATTTAAATATAGAAGAGGTGTATGTCTGCTGGCGTGAGACCAAATCTATTGGAGAAATATTCTATTTTACAAAATTTTGTCAAATCTTAATCCAAAAGATGGGATCTGAATTAAAATTGGTCTCTAATAGGTTTGAATGGTTCTTTCGACTCGAACAATGTCTAATTATACCTTGAGACTTTATCATATCAACTTGTTAATTTTGTTTGAGACTAGAAATCTATTATATTATAATTGACGCTCAAGAGTTTTAGATATTGCAGATTATCATGAGCCTGAACCCGACTAACGTTTCTGATCTGTTTGAAATAATAAAAAGATCCTCCGATGGTAAAACAGTAATAGCCTCTATTCCACAGGTTGTAAACAATTTAAACAATTTTTTCGATACTTTAACACCGAGCGACTACCCTAAAGTACGTTTTTTCTGATTACAGCACAACTTGATCGATCTTTTCATTCAAATTCGAAGAATATGGCCACGAGACATAGAGATTACAAAATGGTGCCTTGAAAAGCAGAGATTATTGGTAGAATCTTCCAAAAACGTATGCCATTACTGATTCAGGCAGTCAATAAGCATCCTAACATCGGTTCGAGTTCACTAGGTATATTCAACTTTATAAAAAGATCTGGAAATACCACACCATGTCACAAGGCCACGGTTGCTCACAGGAAGGAGCAACGTTTGCATTAATCATGAAAAAAATCATGTTCCATCTCTCCAAGGATTGACATTGAAACATATTCGAGAAAATATTAATCGTAAGACCCAAATCTGTTTAGGCTACTCTAACTTGAGGAAATTAAACGATAAACTGTTGAAAGAGCTTCTCGATAAGTTGATATTTCTATTATGTTAGTTCTACAATCGAGCAGATTCAGAGATTTCAAACAAAAAACCCAGTAATTCGCCGTTTTTATTAACAGGATTTGATCGAATTTACAGAAGGTTTTTGGGAAAATTTTTGTAAAACGACTCACAACGTGTGCGAGAAGCTGAATGGGTGCAATACGTGGAGAGAAACTCATCTAGTATTAATTAATGTTATCAGAAAATCGAGGAAACAACCAGAACAAAAATGGAAATGATCAGAAAGAAGATCGAGCTTAACAAAAAAAACGCAGGCACAACCAGAAAGACGATCACGACAACTAATGAGCAGGTTTTTGCGGTGATGAAATCCAAAAATCAAAGAAAGAGTGCTCAAAAGTCAAATTCAGGTATTACATCCATGAAAATAGTCAAAACAACTGCGATGAAATCAGTTACAAAACTTTTTAACCACGCAAAGTTTGTTTATGAGCTCATGACAGGTCAAGACGAGGTTAAAACGCATCAACGAAACTCACCTTTTTTAAACTTAGTTTTAATAAGTTGTTCTAATTCATTTATTACAATTAGTTGATTAAATCTCTTTTCTCATATTCCTCTCTCGGTTTACCATGATTTAAGGGACATACTCAACCATTCTCACTTAAAAATATTCTGCACTGAGAAACAGATCTAGAATTCATATTCAAATTTTTTATTCCCATAGTAGCATCTGAATAAGTTAAACGATTTTCATTAGAAATCGGAACTTTTGTTCATGTTTAAATCTTTAAATATGACGAAAGAATATTTTTGTTCGATAAAATCGTTATTCGTGGCTTAAATTAAGCAATGCATTCGAAATCCATTGCAAGTTAACTATTTACAATTAATATCATATAATCCCATGTGAACGTTTTTCAATGTCTCATTAAACAACACATGACAAAAGAGGATAGCAGGAAAAATTATACTGCCGCTACAGATTAATCCAAACCTAACATTAAATTTTAACGATATTCTCAAAACTGAAAACCCTGATATTTGGATTGCCAATACCATGAATGGTGTATGATAACTAGATTCAAGTATCAGTTTATGGCCCATATAGATTCTGTTTATACAGTTATAAAATCCATTTTCTTTAAGTCAATTCCACTGGCAAAAATGTGAGCAAACAATTTTCGTGGCTGTCGTTTAACATATAAAAGTATTACCAATTCAAAATAGCACTACGAAGTTGAAGTATCAATGGATAAAGCGTCTATTCGCAAGATTGTTCTCAATATGTTTTTTGGCAAAAAATGATATAAAAAATAAGTTGAGTTTTAATTTATTTTTAAGGCATTTACTCTCTTGAAAAAACAAATTTTATGCCATTTGAATCTCGTTTTGTTGGCCGGTTAAAAATTTACTCAGGTACAGTGGTTAATGGAAAATGTTCAAATTTTATCATAAAATCTGTATACTTAGTATAGCTCTACTCTGGATCTAGATTTGGAATTGATGATGACTGTTACCAAGCGAAAGATCTTCCGGATAAAATTATCAAAATATAAACAGACTGTAAATAAAGAAGGTGGTAATCCAGCAACGAGCAAGAGTCAACGATGTTAAAAGACTGATAAAACATTTTGAATATTTTTTGATATGGCAACAATCAATTTGACTACATGGATCAATTCTTGGGGTATTTAAGCACACAAATTGTAAGTTCTCTTCTCAAGACTTCTTTTCGCTTCCTGTTTGCAGATATATGTGCACATACTTTTATTACAGGGTATTTGCTATTCAAAAAAATCAGTCAATATTTTTAAGATCATCTGTAATGTTGTTGACCAATCAATTGATGATAAGCAAACCCGGTCCTGGATGAATCCATATCATTTAATTTTGATTCTCAAAATGTTAAAAGCCTTTCAAGTGTTTTAATAATAAGTAAGCTGAGTGAAAAAAAGGCACAAAATTCAAATTGATAAATCACATTGTTTGGAAATCAAAAACTTATTTTACTCGTCGTGTCAAATATTAGGATCTTTGTGAGCGGTGAATTATAAATTCATATATAGATATGTAGAGTCTGAGCATACCAGAAGAGAGCTTGTCCGTAAAGTTGACAGAAAACACGCGATAACAATATAAATATTGGTGAAGATTAGATTGATAAAACCAGCGCATATATCTCCGTCCAAATATTTCCCATTTTATCTTCCAGACAAGTATAGAAATAAACTATAATATGAGATACTGCAGAAAACAAAGGTCAACCATTTTAAATAAATAAAAATTTCAACAAATATTCTTTCAAAATCCATAAAACTCTCAAGTGCATCCAGTTTTTGGTCTTGTGGTAAATAATATTGAAATTTGATAATACCACCGGATTTAATTTTATCATGAACTGTATTAGCGGATTTGCATTAGCATCATGTTGAAGAGTAATCTAGCTAAAATAACATGGCAACATCACCTCTATTAGGGTTATTATTTGGTAACTAACAGTTGTTTTTGACTCTTTAAAAACATTATTCAGAAAGTATATACTTTTATAGTTGAAATTCTGCTAAACAATGCTCCTAACACTATAAAATATTTCAATCAATATAAAAACAACTTTCAGCGTGTTGACCATATTCTTATAAGCACTCACTTGATAAAAATCACAACACTGAGGATTAGTAATGAATTATATGAGGTTTTTGCAATCAAACCCGCGAAAATTGACGATCAGAATGATGATTTTTTAGTAAAATAATTTATGAGGAACAATTCTCAAGTATACATTGATAACTTAAATTGCGTCAAGATATCGTTTCTGAAAAACAATCGCCTACATATTATAAGGGTTGTAGTCACCATTGGGGAAGGATTTTAATCATAAAATTCAATTTTCTACATACAATAATTGATGGTATTGTGTAAAAATAGTGATATAGTGGCGTAGCCATAAAATCAAAAAAAGGCGGAGCAATGCAAGTCAACTCCCAAAATATTGTCGCGTGTTTTAGAAATGATGGAAGACGATGTATCAGCGATGGATTTCAAAACGAGTCTAAATTTAAAAGTCAAATTTACCACAGTTTGGAGGTGGGTTAAAATGTTCGGGTTTATATGTAAAATAACCCACCATGTACTCATAAAATAATTCTATGCATCCGTGCGAGGGGGTTTCCAAAATTTAAAATTCGGTCCGGCGAAACGGGTAAGTTATCAGGAACAACGATCTTACTCGAAGAATAATCTCATCCTGCATGGAAATTACAAATGATGACCTTCAGCATTATTTCCTACACTAAGAATTTTTTCCCAGAAATTCTTGAACCTGAAAGATAAGATATAGCAAGAGAGTAACAAACATATTTTATATTTTGCACGTGTTACTTAGTTTATTCAATTAATGCTGGGTTTAAACCAAATTAGACTAAAACGAAAACAACACTTAACTGGAAACCGCCGCTAAAAAAACAGCCGCGGCGAATCGGACTGGACAAACGCTAATTTAGACCGAAAACTCGGTAAGATCATTAGTCAATAAATGTAAATTCTGTGTTTTACCAAGCTAGGAACCCTGTTGTAACTAAAACAATCCACGCATAATTACGGGTTGATTTATGAGAAAGCAGCTAAGTCATCTTGAAAGAGTACGCCTAGGTAATAATCGTAAACAAACTTTATCAATTAGTTATGTTTCTTGCATCAATTTCACATTTAAATATAACCATTTGTCCCATCCAACATTAAACTTAATGATATCATATTTTCAATCGTGCAAACAAACATTCTCACACATTCAAGTTGTTTAATCTTTCACATGAATACAATTTATTCAATGTCATGCTAATCTACCTCTTTTTCTCAATGTGGTTTTAAACAATCCACTAACCCTGTTTTTATCGATGGAGTAGTAGTTGATTCGCGGTTTCGGTGTCATATTGAAGATGTATCATTTTTAATTCTTACGATAAATGCCATGTTTGTAACATTGATCAAGACTGCAAACAAATGTATGTGTGTTTGGTCAGGGTACCACATAGTAACGGGTTGATAGCCAGTCGTATGTAATGTATGTAATAGTCACGAACCCGCCTGAGTACCGGTTTTTATATTACAACGTGTCCACCCATTGCGTGCGCCAGCTTTTTTAATGTAAAATATATCATTTTATTTCTTTTTCGTCGTAATTGACCATTTTAATGATAATTCTTTGAACATCTGGATTAAATTATTAGAACATTCAGGTTAATTCTTCGTTTTCTGTCATTATTTTAAATAATGTCTCATAGAAAGATGACGTGCGCGCAGTAGGTGGACACGTTTGAATGTAAAACCCGGTAATGTGCCTTTAGATGTTTTTAGATTGTCAAGCTATGTCGAAACAAATACAATTTATTACCCGAAAAATATACATACTTTCGTTTAAACCACAGCCACTCACATCCTACATTTGTATTTGAACATATACTCAGAGAAGATACCCGTAATATAAGGCAGGAATGATTATGTTAATTGGAAATTCTACTCATGAGTCTATGTTTGAGCATGGCTAACTAAAATGTTTGTCATTGATGGATCAGTACCTTTTTATAAACGAATGATTTTCTAGAAGTTGTTCGTGATCGCCAATGTTTACCCATGAGGACATAATCTTTCGTAAAATTTTAGTGATGTGATGTGCAAAAGTAATTTTGAAAGCAAAAAAGTTGAATCATGGGTTTGATAAATTAAATTAGTAAAAACTGGGTTTTATGCATAATGCCATGTCTATTCAATCACTTCGCTAACTGGATTTTCATCAATAGTCTTGAAATCGTTCATTTTAGTTACGTGTGGGTTATATGGGATAAAATAATGGGAGATGACTGTAAAAATGATTGTGGTTACGAATAGCAAACCAGCGAATATAAACAGTTCAAAGGCCTGAAATCATGTTACATTTTACCATATTGTTTGTAATTTTTATTCCTTCAAACAAAATGACGATTAAATTCCCAGTTGATACTGTGAGAAGCCAAGCAGCGGTCACGAATGACCTCATCGATGCTGGACTCTGATCATTAGGTGGTGTTAAACCATTGTATACGCAAAGTCCAGGCCAGTGATCGTAAATAAAACTTCTCCAGAAGTTAGCAGCATGTATTGCGGAATTTGCCAGAGTATACTGAGAGGTCGCGGTTCGACGTCTGCGAAGACACGAATATTAGTCTAAAATAAATTAACAGATGGCTAAATCATTATTGGTTAAAGAAATCCAATTGAAATAAATATGAGACATGGATATCTCTAATTTAAATTATAGGGTCATATTAACTTGGCTAGAGTTATTTATCACATGAATAATACATTCACACCGAAAAATTTCTTAGAAATAAACCAAAACTTTTGAGGATGAAATTAAGTTGATGATTATTACACTATTATCCCACGGCATTTAACAGTTTGTCATTTTATCTTTAGATACGATAACAATAAATTTATATTTAGAGTACAAATTCTGAGTTAATGGACTGGTGTTGCAGATAAAAATTAAGATGTGGATAATCCTTATTCTTAAAGATGGCTGAAAGAAGTTAACGAAAAGGGGCTTATAGGGACGGTTTTGGCAATCCTCCGAAGCCACCAAGTTCAAAGCAAGCATTACTAATTTATTAAGCCTAGCTGGGTTTAACCTACATTGCATTCATGGTTAATTCTCTTAATTTTATAAATCTCTGAGTTATATTGAGACTGGCAGGAAAAGAGCCATTATTTAACTACAAATTTACTAATTCTTTAAAATATTTAATCATATCACGGAACAACTAACCTCTCCTTTGAAAAATTTTACAATCATTCTTGATTCATCGTTAAAATCAAACAGTCTATTAAAAGATCTTATACGGTTATTCAGATTCATTGCGTAATTAAAAATTATATATATAATTTTTTTGTTTGCTAATGCTGAATAAGTTTATAAAAACAAACATCGTAATTTTTAGAGGTTTAACAGTTGGAAATTCTTTTATCTAGTCAGAATTTCTCTCTAGTGTGAGCCAGTTATATAAAATTCTCACATTCCAAATAAAAATTGTAAATATTTAAGGATTCGTCTTTATTGAGAGAACATATAACTTACGAACCATAACTCTTATTGCCTAAAAATCCTGCATTAATGAATCAAGAGCGTGATATTAGGATTTAATCAATGTAAATACTCCTTTAAAAGATTATAAATGAGGTGTATATATCAGTAAAAACTTTGGTCTTTACCATCTAAAGGTATGTAATATGAAAAATATTAACTTTTAACGTAAAATTAATAAAATATTTTTTACTTTCTCTATCAATCTGAATAACCCTGTAGCACACTTTTCCTGACTAAATATCCCTATTACTCATTCAAAAGTTTAGGCATTTTTAATAAAAGATTTTAGCAAGGTTTTGGCTATATGGCTCCTACAAATCTTTCCAAATGGTTTGGACGAGTATATTCGTAAATCTAGCATCTTTTCTCCTGACCATTTAATCTACAATCTTTAAAAATTTTATATTAATTCTTGTATCAAAAATCAGTCTGAACTTTTGAATATCGGAACATATGGTCGAGAAAAAGTATAATGATAATCCGTTGTGATTTTTAAAGGGTTCATTCCCATTAATTAGAAACGAATGATTGAAAAACAATTGAGCATAAATGAATATGAGGTTCGCAGTTTTCTGGAATGTGAAAATTTTTTAAGTTTTAATCCAAAGAAAGAGGCCATTTTTGATAAACCAAATAATTTATATTTTCACTAACCAGATGATAAATTTGCAAAAACTAGAAATAAAAAGGACTTGAAAATGGCATACCTTATTATTTTGGTTGTTAAACGAAATAACGATTGTGTAAATGGACCCTGATTTGAACGATAATATTTTCTGGATATTAACATGAAAAATGTACCTCAAACACGCCATTTATGAGAATAGCATGACTGAATACTCATAAACTCTTACCTTCCATATGGGATTTTTAGATACTTTGACGGTTGCATGGCGGTTATGTTTATTTGCTGTTCTGCGATTTCAACAGAGGTTAGATTATGGTTGTGTTGAAGATTATTCACAGTGAATATTCTAACTTTAGAAATCTCATATTCAGGAACCCAGTCATCGTTTATCTTTAATTACGCCACGGGATACCATCGTGCTGATGACATTTGAGTGCCCGTTGATGTCTGGACCCAATCCAACGATAAAAGAGTAGCTCAGGTGCTCATACGTGTCCATTTCAGAGGAATTCACAATAATTTTTTGGGGATAGTTTTGAGATTCAAGATATGATTTATCCATCGTGAACTCAACCGAAATGTTCTTATCTGAACCAATATTGTATGAGTAATAAGGCGTAGCCTAATTGTTTTTTAGACAAACTTCTAAAGATAGTAGTTCTGTAATATTCGGGAAGTTGTCCTGTTCGCTTATGATGCGGATTGCTGTATCCGGCATCAAGTTAATGATTCGAAGATGGTAACACCCAACAGATGGCAATTTAGCGAATGTTGATAAATTCTGGTGAGTAATAACCTATACTTGCATTCGCAGCTGAAGGGAACCTGCAACTATAAAAGCTATAACCGCCATAATCATTCCAGCCGTCATCCTGGTGAGCGGTTTGATCAGCATATGACATCGTGCAAATGTAGGATAGATGATCACCTCGAACATAGGTATCAGTATCATCACCAATATTGGATTAATTGCCAAGTATTAAGAAGAAAAAAACCTGAATTTGATCAGGTTTAATTATCCCTAAAAAGCCCTAAAATTAATTTTAAAAATACGAGGTTTCCATTCATTTCCATTGCTTGTATGGTCCATCGGGAACCCTTGATTATAAGTGTTTAAACTTGCTGATCGAAAAGTGTCCAGAAAATAGGAACTGGAAGAAAAATGAACAACACGCGGTATAGAGCCTTCACGTCCTCGATTGTTTGAGACTAATTTTATTTAAAAATAATGTGAAGACCATCTAATGAAAGAAATTTGAGATAATTTCATCTGTAGCTTTAACTAACCCTTAAGAACGATAGGTCGTGCTTGACAAATTTTATTTAAAGCTGCAGTTCTGAATTTTTAAGTATTTTTGGGAAGCCTCGTGGGGTTTTAAAGATATATTGAGATTTGAAAATTAAGTGATTTATATAGAAATACTAATCCGATTAACGCGAAGATTGGTGAAATACCCAGGTTCTTCAGAAAGTTCCTTTTTTTTCAAAATTTTCTCATCGAGCATATCCAGCAATTCGACCATGCAAGTTTGATCATCCGAAGATTGCTGAAAACACGCAAAGTTAATTACTGTAATATTTTAGAATTTATTGTTCAATCTTTTTTCCATCAAAATGCCTAAATCAATTAAAAATGGATATTTTTCACCATAAGTAAAATGAAATTTTTATTTTAGATGGAACACATAGCTTTAACATGAATCTAAGCACTTTACCGGGCTTGGCATCCTATATGGGTTATGGCGCGCATCAAATTGGGACATCTTCTGAGAGTATGGGGTTGAATTTTATACTAAAATCTTTCCTCTGGCGTAAATCTCAACAAAAACAAACAATCAGGGTTAAAAACAATTAAAATAACTATTTATTAGTCTCTGCGAATATCTTTATGTGTATTATATTCATCAAAAGTATTTATAAATGTAAAAAAATAGTTTGAATATTTTCTAACTAAAAAAATATTGTGTCCTGTCTTGGATTCAAAGCTCGATATATGCATTTATTACTACGTTTGACCTGTGTTCTTTATTTTCTTTGAACTTTGACGTAACAGGAAATATTTAAGTAAAACATTGAGTCACAATCACAGAAATTTCCCATATTGAAACGCACAGTGTCCCATAATGGATCCAAAACCTGGTAATATTGGATTTCCGTCGCAACTCGAGCATCGATAAAATTCATTACTGTGGTCTTAATTAAGAAAGTTAAACAAGAATTAACATTTCAAACAAAATTCGATGCGTTGCCCATTCCGCATCTGTATAGCTCGGTGTATTATTAAATTATCGCATGCCATAGGAATTGATCATTAATGTTTATCATTATCTGACTGTGGTGATGAAATCAGCATTACTTTTCTTCCAATCCATTCCCCTGAGCAGAAATCCTCATTTCTCCTTAAACCTGATATCAAAAGCATGGTAAAATGTTGCAAATTTCGCAAGTATATCTATAGGGTTTTTCTATCTAATAATCTTTGCAACCAATTTAATAAAAATTGCCACAAATCAAAAAACAATTGCACGAACGGAATAATTAACCTAGTTTTATCAACTTTCATTTTTCATGTCAATCTCGAAATTCTCAAATACACCAATATTGTAAAACTTGTGAAACCATATTTGCCATGAATCGAATGTTGTTTGCTAAAACAATGTAAAATTGGTTGCAAGTGAGTCATAAAGGCAGATACTATTATTTTTGTATTTTTCTTTAAATTTGTTAGAAATTTGTAAAATTTCACAAACCCTGCATTTAGAATGAGCTATCTGGGAAGGGATTCTATGTATGATGGACGTTTTTAATTATTCTCGATCGGGCTTGAATCAAAATAAAATCCAAAATTTCCTTGTTCGATTGGCTTGCAAACATCTGTTTCACTCGTTTTCGCACCCTAATTCGTGTTTGATAACAAAGCTATGTTATCATTTTTTTTGACTCTTAAACACATCCGAATGACCTGTAAATTTAGAATATTGACAAATAAAGGTGAATTATTCCATCTGTGAAATTATTTTTTGATTTGTAGAAACATTTATTAAATAGGTTGCAAAGATTATTAAATAGATCAAAAACCCCTATAACTTGCATTGATAATCTATTTATTCGTTCTCTTTTTTGGTCGTTTGTGTACATTCTATAACGATACGCAATAATGAATGAAAAATCTATATTTTTTTACGTTTCTGCTTTAATCATAAATTGTAAGTAACAATTCTAAATGTTAGATGTCTTCATTTTCAAATAAATTTTCTCGTTAATAGATTCTAAATCCCATTATGT
>JWZT01002870.1:702565-713901 GCA_000827895.1 Thelohanellus kitauei | reverse complement strand
GATGATTTAAGCAATATTTTGACCATTTTCAAAATATTTTTCACTTAACTGTATTACAGGTTTCAACAAAAGTTTGAACCTTGAATCAACTACATTTTGAAAAATGATTGATGTTATTAGTCAAAATCTGGTTTTGATGAACCTAAGGTTCCCAAAAACCTAAAACATGATTTTCCTAAAATATAAATTTCAGAATGGTTAATGTGATTCATGATCACATTTATTTGAATATACCCATATCTTGTCTTACCATTTTTCAAGGTCAAATCTCAACAACAAATCAATAGTTTACTTGATTTTACAATATCTCTGGCTATTAAAGATAAATGAATGTTTAAAAGATAATTTTGATTTAACTTTTGAGGGCCCATAACGATAAATGAAATATAAAATTTTCATTTTTCTCTAAATTTACTCAGCAAAAACGATGATATCTTAGAGTAGCAATTAGTAATCTCTGAAAAGAGTTCCCTGTTTATATTATTGTATAAATTTTCTAAGATTTTAAATATACCTTTTTATTGAGGCTTATCTCAAAGTCACTGTGATCAAGTTCGATCTTTATATGATTGAAATCGCTAAAAATTCTATGCTTGTAACTTGCAGATGGATCTTAATGAATTAACGGAATAGTACTTGATAACCAGCAGCTTAAGCTCTTTGACCAAACCTTTTCAACGATAATAAGTATATAACTTAACTAATCACGGTTTTCATGGCACAATTTTGATTAAAATTGCTGAGATCCCAAATCAGCGTCAAATATATACCGAATCTTCCGGTGTATAGAGAGCACCCTTATATATAAACCTTACCAGTTTAATTTTCAAAAAAATTGTATTTTGTACATATACAAGCTGCAGGGTTCATACCTTGTAAAAGATCCATGGCCTATAGTCAGGAAAGTGTGGTGTATGAATTTTAGAAGGTTTTTAATATAAATATAGTAGCTTAGAAAAGATAGGGGTGCATTCGCTCTACGTCTTTTCCTATTTTTGTACTTAAATTAGATCTAGTTATTACAGTCAAGCTCATAAATTAATGCGTCGTGTCATTAATACTTGTCCTTCGACAAAAATTAAAGATTACGTGCATCGTTGAAGAATTTTTCTGGATATTCACACTTAATATGCAATTGATTTTTTATGGTCAAAATTCTCTCGATCATTCTTAAGTTAATTTTTATTGGGGTTTGATTGAAAATTTACCCCATAATATTCTTTAAAAATTCATGTCAAATTTAATTTGTATCAAATGTCACGAATTAACGAATCGACGCACTAATTTATGAGCTTGACTGTAGTTCCTATCATTTAATGATACAATTTAAGGTAATGTATTGATTGAGCATTATTCCCCACGCTTTCTTAATTCATGGAAAGTAGGCATTCCCTAAATGAAAGATACCATATTTAAAATTAAACTACTCAACGATCGAAAAGTAAATCTATATGGATTTCAAAAATGAATACCGAACCTGGTTTTTCAACACCTGCAATTCAGTGAAAATATTGAATTCTCATTTTTATAGAGATATTTGTTTTAGATAATTGAATAGACAAGAGATTTCTATAATATTCAGGTAGATTTTCTGTTTCAGAGCTTCTTCTCTAAAACTGACTTGCCAGACGTACACGTAATCTTTCTGAAAAGAAGTTAACTTTTTCATGACCTACTAATTGCCATGGTAGACAATGGTTCTAGGAAACAACCATAAAAATTATACGTAACCCTTTTAGACTTGTGAGGACAACAGAGATGAAATTAAAAAAATACCACATATGAGAATTAACGAGAAATATATGAAGTAGGAAATTGAAGTCATTAAGCTAGTAGTTTTCCACGAAACAAAAAGCCATAAATAAAAACATGGTTGAAATGATTCCTTGAATAAGAGTAGGCACAGCAATTGAATAAGACAGTTTTTTAAGATCATAGTCAACGCAATTTCCCTTGCTATTACACTTGAATGAAGGTTTGAAATGTCTACAAGACAAATCGAACAATTTCCCTTGATATATGGGACCTATCATGAATGCTACTCTTAACAATATCTGCTGTATTGATAGCCCATATAATCTTGTTTCTTCGTCCAAGACTTGAACTGTAAAAGTTATTGACGGGACATAATTCATGAATTTTATAAACATAGCAACGCAGCCGAGCGCCAAAAAAGCATAAATGAACTTACAACCAAGACTGCATCGTCCATGAGAAACTACCTCTTCATGCTCTACATGGTTTTCGGAACAGTTGTCAAACTTAATTCCATCTCCATCTACCAATTTTGACTTGCATCCAATGGAGCAGGGTGAATAATATGACTTGTTCTGCCCTACACAAACAGGATAATATTCTGAGATTTCACAGTGACATTGAGAAGATAAATCCTTATCTTTAAATTTTAAGATGTTGACATCATCATATAGGCCTTTAATAGGATTTTCTGGACATCTAAAAAATAAAAAGAGCAACGAAATAGCTGATATAAATGAAATCATTGAGATATTTCGTATCAGTTTTCGTATGTTTAATTCAAATATCTTGATCATTAATCCTCCAGATAGCAGTCCGATTGCAGCGCCAGAAACAATCATCATTCCAGAATACAATGCAGCTTTATCCTGTGAGATTTGGAATTGTGCTTCGACGTATTTAGCCATAAAAACTGAAACTGAATTTCTCAACATGGCTTCGAAAAATAAACCAAGAGTCATCAACATAAATGGTCTGTTACTAACTAGTTCTTTTGTCAGATACCAAAACCTTGACCCTCCAAAACAAGCTTTATTGTTTTCAGAATTTTCGAAACTTACACCATCTGGGGTAGGAAATAAAAACAAGGGTATGGAAATTACAAACGACACAGCAGAACCAATGAAATAAACGATCCAATATGCACCAACCCAATTTTCATCCTTATATGTAGATATGTCACCATCTTCTTGATACAATTTGAGAGGAATTTTGATTGCATATGAAAAACAGATGAATACATAGGCAGGGCCGAGAGCTGAGCAGGTATAATATATTCCACTAAACAACCCAGCTTGTTTGGGTGATGTATTTTCTTGCAAAAAAGTACTGCTAACGTATGCAAAGGCGCAGCTCCTATTCCTATCAGAAAATAGCCGACGCACATTATAATCAGATATAGGTGGTTTTTGTCGTTTTCACACTTTTCTTCCTCGCGAGGTGAATCTGTACATAGGAGGGAAGTTGAACCGATTGTGTCGTTCCTCAATTCTATTAAAACAACAGGGAATATATAAACTAAACAGCCAATTGATATAGTGAGCATTCCCAGGCCTATCCATCTAAGTTTGTTCTTTTCGACGATATAGCCCAGGGCAAACGCACTCAAAGCGAATCCCACGTTGTAGAAAACATCAATAAAAGATACATGAAAGCTGTTGTAACGATATAATTTTTCGATGGTGCTGATACTGACATTTAGGGCACCCGTCACAACCATCGATTGGGTAATTATGCAAATGCTGAATATAAATAGGACTGCTTTCATATGCGACTGTTTTACCACTCTCGCCTTTTCTTCAGATGTAACGCCCATGTTTGTTCTCCAAATCTCCTAAATTTGTGAAAAATGTAAATCTAAAAAAGAATAAATTAATCGAAGTGAGGAATGCCGAAAGAGGAAGCGTTAGCTTGTCTATTTAACTCTTTTGAGTAATACGGCATATAATTATATCTTAAGTCCCCTGCTCTCGTTAATATCTGCAATAAACACAAGCACCGAACCGCAGCACGTTTTCTCAATATGGAACTTGTCATTTCTATGCTTTGACACTGCCAATACCTCCTTAAAATACACGTGTTTTGGTGTAAAGTTCCGTATAAATATCAAAAATACATATCAAATTAACTTTCGACGAAACTATTTAACCATCAATGTTTTGGAAAAAATTATATATTTCTGAAATTATAAACTTCATCAAAATAATAGTTCCCATTCCGGAATCTAAACTTTCCCTGAATCCAAAAATTTGTTTTGAGGCTTAACATTTTTCATAGAAATTATTCTGAAAAGAAGTATTGAAGTGGAGAGATGGTGGTATATAAATACCGTATTTTCCAGTGTATAGAGTGTACCATTATACAGGCCGCATCCTCTAAATTTTCAAAAAAATAGTATTTCGTACATATATAGGCCGTAGCGTTGTATAAGCCCGAGAGTTCAAATCTTTCCAAAAAAATACATGGCTTATATTTAAGAAAGTACGACGGTAAACGGTAAAAATTCATATATTAGCCGCATCATTGAGATGCCACAGGGTTCAAACCTTGGGGGAAAGCCGCGGTTATACACCGGATAATAACGGTTATCCTTTTATAATTGTTAACCTGTTAAATGAATGGTTCGAGGTTTTGCTTAAGCTGATGCATAAGTATGAAAAATTTAGAATCAAAGATTTTTGATTTAAAGTGAGTATGTGATGTAAATCACAAATTATCTTCAAAATTTATCACCAGATCGTATTTTTAGAGCACTCCTGACTTATTATATTTTAACTAGGATTAAAAATATAGAATTTGTGATACAGATTTTGAAAATCAATGTATCATATGTGAAACCAATAAATTTTTATTAAAAAATATTCATTATATGAATTTAATTTACGAATTTCTATATCTCCCCTCAATAACCACGAACGTTTTAATGCATATTTAGTCAAAGTTTGAGGTATCACAAAAAATTATCCACCTGTTTTTAGAAGAATTAGATTATTTTTGGTTAAACAAAAGAATTTTAATCCACCGATTTTAATTTTTAGAATCTTACTCTGAAAAGTAAGAACTTATGTTTAAATTTCAAAAAACCCACTATGAACTAACCTTAATTTTAGTTCATAATCTCATCACATCACCAAATTTCAAACTCATCATCGAGTGGTGACGTTTAGTTAAAGCAACCTTCAACCTTAGACGATATTCGATACAGATGTAAATTTAAACCTAACGATTAAAACGCCAAACAATAAAAGTTAATTATGATTGTTTAAATGAATTTTATTAATTAAACGCTTAAAATGATTGGTATCCTTATGAGGTTAAATAATAAATTTAAATCGGGAAAAGTGACTGAAAATCAACCATGGATCAATGATATAAAGTTCAGTTTTTTTATATATGTAGGTTATCAAATCATCGTTTTGTTGAAATTCGCAGATGTGGTGTTAATATCAACTTGGAGTGTATAACATCCGATTGATTTCAATAAGATCACAGTAATATAATTGAGATAGACGTTTCAATCGATCAATATAAACATTTCCAAACCTTCATTCTGAGAAAAAACCGAGCGTTAAACTGCGTTTTAAAAATCTAAACGCAATTAGAATATAATTTTCAAGAAATATGTTTACATGTCTCAAAATACAACCAATCTCTTCACCTGAGAATCTTCTAAAAAATCGTGATGTGAAAATAAATGTATCAAGGTAAATGCAAAAAGGTCTTACTTTTCAGATTCCAACTTCTAATTAGTTAATTGCGTTATTAATTAATCGTTTAAAATTTATTGTTTTTAATTGCGTCGATGGAGAAATGACCAAATAATTATAGTTTAACAATTAGATGATTATTAGTAAAATATAAATGATCTACGATAGCATCCCTAGTCGATTTCCATTTCAACGAATTCAGCAGCCCTACGGTATATGCATATTATTTTTTTTGGTAAATAAAACTGCGTCGGTTTATTATTTTTGAAAGATCCAAAAAAATGTGAAATTTAAACTCCGGGAGTTCAAATTAAGTCACTCTACCATCTAGAAATTTGTAAATCAGTAATGTCAATTACAAACATAATTGATCGTATCTGATAAACTCCTGTATTTACTTTTACAACATGTTGATGAACTGAATCAGTTTAATTGAAAATGTTTCATATGAAAGCTCTTCGATTTATTGATCCAGAACGTGATCTCCTAAAGGTTAATAACTTGTAATTTTTCGGGAAACTTTAGAACAAATATTTCTGAAGACTCGAGATAAAATCAAAAAGGCGTTCGATTTATCTCATGGACAATGACTCCCAACCGAAGATTTCCGAAACTCTTCGTTCAAATATCTTGAGGCATCGATTTGGTTAGAAAATCATCGTTTTTTGTATAATCCAAGAAGCCAAAATATGTGCTAATTCTGTGGATCTGAAAGTTTGCACATACGGTCCTCTCAACCAATTTTCCTCCGATGAGTTACAGTTGAAAGTATCCCCAGCTATGCCCTTCAGTCTGTATTCGACGCATTTTGATCAAATATTTAGGTTTTGGCAATTAGACCGTTGATGGATCACGAAAGAATCAATATTCTTAGCTTTTTGACAATCTGGTAACTTGAAAGTTAATAAAAACCCCCTAAGATTAGAATCAACCTTTTTCACAGGATTTCATTAATCAGCTCCTCAGCGTTCAAGATGATAGCTCGGCCACAATCTATTCGTAGTAATCAAAGTATTAGCTGCTATCGATCTAACCCATAGGATTTGATTGAACATAATTAATATTATTATACTATAAATTTGAATTATTTGATTGATAAATTTGTCAATAAAAGAGTAGTTAGCATCAACATATTATTTTAAACGAAAAAATCGGTGTATATTAAAAGAAAACTCTGATAATTAACCACAAAAACTTGATATGATTATCAGAACGCGTTTAAGATGTTCACCCATCCATAAATTCCCCCTGCTTTTAATTTAATTTTAACCTGGCAACATCTGATTCATAGTCGAGTTAAAGTACATTGATGTATTCATTTTATAATAATAAAAGTATCCTTTCAACCAATGCATTAAGAAAAAGACATCTATTTGGAAGATCGTGTTCATAAGGTTCCTTAACTGGCATATTGACCACTCTTCGAGTGTTGAAGACTGAAGAAATCAGCTTCTACATTTAAAATTTGAATCACTTAACTCATGGTCACTCAAACTTTGCACAATAAGCCTTAGTTGAGAACGCGCCAAAACGTATATTTATCTCGCTATTTTTTTGAATATTACTTGATTGATATTTGCAATGCCGAGCCGGCTATAATTAACTGACATTAGAGATTAGATTCATGGTATCTCTTATTAACGTAAACCTTTCTAAGAGTCCCTGCTCTATTCAGGACCACGGCGATATTAATTGCTGTTTTCATCAATTTAAAATAATTAAACTAAACGGATAACTCGTTTTGATTTTGGAAGCCAGATCGTCCTTGCCACATAAATGAACGTGTGTTTATTTCGTTGTTCTATTTTTGAAAGTTTCTATAACTTTTATCGCTTAATTAAATATAATCATCAAGTTTCTTCTTGTTATGCTACTGAAAAATAAAGACGAGGTAATACGTAAGCAATACTTTCTTAATTGAACATTTGATACGTTTTTCGGTTCAATAATCAATGGTTGTGTGATATATTGGGAATTTTGTCATCGTCCTTAGTAAATCAATAACCTAGTTTATACAGTAAAATCATGGCTTTGTGACATGTAATAGGATCGCTTATGATTGCTTATTCAGTAGAGAATCAAAAATTTGAAAATGGCTGATTTTCGTGACAAAATCAGACTTTGAATCAGAGAGTTATAACTTGAATAATCATTTTCTGAAAAAGGAGTCGATAAAAGTCTTGAACTGGCAGACCTAATTGCTTAAATTGTCAAGCATACGAAATTAGCGTAACTCATTCAAACATTGAATATTAAATGATTCTACCGTCCTACTTCGATGATAGCCCTACTTCCCATTGAAAATAGGAAATCTTGATAATCTTAGTGTATTAATTAATCAAAATCCCACAGTAACTTGACCCATATAACCCAGTTTCGCATTTTAATTATGAAAACAATTGACCTAATGTACCCGCTATCCATTGATTTCGCCTCTAGATAATAGTCGTAACAGATGACGAAATAAATTAACATCGAATAGTAAAATTTTCATGTTATGGAAATGATCGTATCACTAAGTAGAATGACCAATGCGTATAGGTATATTAAAAATACATATCGTGGCTAGTTATCCTGACTTTTAAATCACAAATTTGATAATAAGAAACTTTCAACTACCTTGTTGGCATTTTAGACCCAAGTAAAAACATACAGGACAAACCGCGGCGTCATTTTCTGAAAGAAAGATTGATAATTAAGCTCAGAACGGAATGTTATGTGAATGTTTCATTTTCAAACGTCCGTATTTACACGATCATTTAACTCTGGAATATCGGAAGAAACAATAGAAATTCCAAGATTAATAGAACAACCGAGACCCGTGGCAATGCGAAATAAAAATTCGAAAGGGATACTAATTTTCGATGATCATAGAGAGCCAGTCGTCTATGAGTGTAAAGTGATAAGATTTATTAACTCAACGGAAACGTTTAAGAATCTATAAAATGATGGAAAATCACAAAATCAAGGATATCATATGTAAAGGCTCAACGCCAACCAATTTTATTCGAAAAGGGTTTTGGGTCGTTTTGGCTTCTACAATCATGGGTAGAATGGTGAAATTGGAAGTTTCAGTTTTGGCCAACCAGTGGGCGTCTAGAGTGTTCCGCCAGCAATTTGAGAAGCTTCTTCATGCTTTTTTGAGCAATACAGATTTTCCGGTTAATTTCGTCATTTTCAAATTTATGGACATTCAGGGAAGACAAGAAATTGTTTTAAAATGTTGACCTTAATTTGTTGACCTAAAAAGCATCGTTTGTTGTAGTTTAACATGTTTCGCCAGTATCCGAATAATCAGAAGACAATTTAAGCGAAAACGTTTCTACAAAATTCAAAAATTCTATCTCCGATCCCGGGGAGGCTGTCATTACGATATTCTGACATATGGAAAGTAGAATTTCAGCTGGGCTATGCATAGGCGAGTATAATGAGAGGTAGTTGGTTTAATTTGATCTAAAAAGCATAATGTGAAATCGTGGCTTTTGTCTGTGAAAGCTGCTGTTGAACAATCTTATCAAAGAGAAAAAACTACTAAACAGCATCTAAAATAATTTATTTTACTATTTTGATGAAATACAAATATGACGGGCTTGATCGGGCACCAGTATATTTTTGTGATGAGGATTTTGGTTGAGTTTGAACTAAAGTTGACATTTATCTACGCTTACAAACCATGATTGGTGAACTTAAACGAATTCTGTCGTCTGAAATGTGTGCAAACTAACCGAGAGGTGACGGTAGCCAAATTAGGGCAGATGGCAAAATAAACTTCCTTCTGCGCTTTTTCAAGATCCATTCCGGATTTTTATACGTGGATTCTCAAGTCATCCCGAGAGTGTTACACGCAGTCACGCTCTCAAGTGAGAGATGATACTTAACAAAATTCATCCCTATATTTAGACAAGACAAAAAGGTGGCGTATGGATAAACCAACATTTCTGATTACTTATTTCACCTCAGAAATCATGTCAATTTTCATGGGATCCTTTACTTCGAGGTAATGATGATTGGATAGCTTTCATGATACATAAAAAGTAATCCTAAAGAAGCATATAACCCGATTCCTGAGTTTGATTCCACCAAATATGTATAGCAATGATGAAACTTCGTGTTAAATATTATAGATATGTGTTTTTATGCAACGACCAGTCGAGTTAGAAAAAACGCATGAAGGCAATCAAAACCTTTGACAAATAATCACTATCAAACGATTTTCTCTGCTTTCCCTCCAAATCTTTGATCTTGAAAATGATGAATTGAACTCCATTTACTAGGTAACGTTTATGTGATTTTCCAACTAAAAGCTTGAACTTCATTAGATGCAAAAGTATATCTGTTAAATATAAGAATCACTCCTATGTAAAATTATACGTTCAGGTCCACAGTCTTAGATTATGTGATTATAGCTTATTTCATCAAAGCTCTAAGTACTTTCTTGGTAAGCTTCCAATATGTTATAAAAAGGCGAGAGCGAGTCATTGTGACACGCTTTAGCACTCAGATAACAGGTAATTAATCAAGAAAAGTTACAGATAGTTGACCGAGAAGGGATTTTCTAGGTCCTCATTATTGCGAAGAGTAGAAAGTGGTTGGCAGAAATTTTGATTTGTTCAAAGTGTTTAAATAATTAAATTGAACCTTCTTCACATAAGAAAGGTTGAACCGAGTTAGAGTATGCCTGTAATGTTGAGCACGTGGAAATCGGTTCATTGGACTGTACCTTTTCGTCCGAAGATTTTCAAAAGACCCAACGAAATCCATTAACTCACCTTTTCGCCCTGTAGCTTAATTTAATGTTGTTTTAGCATTACTTTTTACATCCCTCTTATTCCGATAATCAGATGATAGATTACGTGCCTACCCAAATCTTTATGACGGACTTAGAATCGAAAAAGCATCTCTTGTTTCAATGGATGATCTGGCATTAAATATAAGTAAATAAAATATTATTATAATTTAAGGCAATAATGTAATAGGTTAAAATTTCAAACATTCCCATCGATAATTGTAATTTTTGAAGTGGAATCCATTTTGACAGTCAATGGGATCGGAACCATCATGTCTTTTATCTTCTACCTAGTTATACAGGTATTAAGTAATTACATAAATACTCTTAAGTGATGACCATATTCTAAAACAAATTAAGAATCAAACTGTTGAGGTTCATTCCCATTGAGTCGAAAACCTGTTTTTAAAGACAGTTCGATATTAGTCCATGTCTGTTTGGTTGAACAATGGATAGTAATCACCGTAAATCAGTGGTCCGTTCTATCTGATGAGGGACGTAATTTCATGCGTCATTTTCATATCACAGATCATTTTTGTGAATAGGAAATAATTAAAAATAAATGATATATCGTTCTTTAGCATATGTGGTAACATTAAAATCAGAATTTTTAATGAAAAAGGTAAAAAAAATGCTAAACTATGGCTGGTTGACCGTTTTTGAGATTTAAGGTCTCTTAATTGTTCAACCCCTCTTTTATCTTTGATAAAACTCGTCTATGTAGTTATTTAACAGAAATTGGGAATTTCGGTCAAGGTATAATGTTTTAATTTTCTAAAGTCAACCCTTTTTAAAAAGCTCTAGATATGGATTATTTTTAATGGTGTATCTTACAAGATTTCTGATATAATTTAAATCGTCAATTACGGCTTTATTCTTAAAAATATAATAAATTTTAACTGGTCTTTAACTTTTCATCTAAAAAAAGGTATTCTCTGCTATTGAAAAATCAAACAACCCATTCATTTTAACTCAAATAAACTGGGTAATTTAGGGAGTTATGTGACTCATGTAAAAGTTCTCAAAGCCTTTTTGTTTATAAAAGGAGGATTCGCCAACGGAACGACGATTCTCTGAGGTTTTACTCA
>JWZT01002870.1:688286-701572 GCA_000827895.1 Thelohanellus kitauei | reverse complement strand
TTTAATTGTAGCCAACTCCGGTTATGTGCACTTAACCTTTGTTGATTCTAGTCCGATACGTGTAAAAATGTATTAATTTTAATGAAGAACAGATGTATAATACATCACCATTTCTGACCCATATTAGACGTAAATGCATTACAAAAATTAATTATATTGCAATTAATTACATCACTTAACAGGCTTTAATCCCCAAAACCGGACTCAATAAAATGGATAAAAATTTTAGGTTTGAAATAAGGATCTCATTGTTCAAGCACAGGTTCAATATGAAAAAAATGATTCTTTTTCATTTAGTTTTAGGAATTATGAAAATTTTTGCGAGGTTTAATGAAAAACCTTATTAATAAACTAAACATCAACAAACGGCTTATTAAATTGCTATATTTAATCCGGCCCTCTCTTTTAGCCAATAGATATTAATTGGCCCTCATCCGCTTAACCGTGCCCACAACTGGTTTAATCAAATATAATCTCGGTATATGGCGATCAGTTCCATATTAGATGTTTTCATTGATATTGTCTTAGAATTTCGGAAATAGACTGAAAATGTTAAAGTCGATCAAAATAATTTTATAATTCCTACTACCGTATGTTCTGGTGTATTAACCGCCTCTTTCCCCCAAGATTTGAAACCTGCGGCTTATAAATGTACAAAATATTTTTTTTAAATTTAGGTGGTCGGCTTATATAAGGGTGCGCTCTGTACACCATAAATACGATATGTCATTTTTGGATTTGTAGCAACCTTAACTAGATTGGATAGTTTATCAAGTAGACCTAAAACCCCTATTTTAATCAGGGTTTCAGAGCTCGAAACGCCCTGTTTCGTAAGCTTAATTATTCTACAAAGATATAACTTTAAGGGCAAAATGATTTGGGATAACAAGGTTTGATGTGAGAAATGCATTTAGGATCTTTATAATAATCAGTATCCAAAAGCAGTCCAAGGGTCGGTCAAAATGACCAAAATATACTAAAATGCCACTGAGTACTGTCTCTGTATTTTATGATTCATCTTTCAAAATCTTGTGGAGACCGACATTTTAAAAATGTACATATCAGCTGGATTCGATTGGTGAGAGTTTGATAAGTAAAGTTTCATAAAACCCGGATGATGACAGATATCGACTTGAACAAATGAAGTGATTATTTATATGGCTAGATGAGCAAAACCTTTTTAGTGGATCTAAACTTCTTGGAACTTCTCGTCCAGCTGCATAATGTATGGAAAAGGAAACCTTCGATAATAGATAATTCTCAAAGAGTTAGTATGACAAAAATTTACAATCATCCGCCATGCGAAGGTGGAGAAAATGACAATTTGAGTTTACAAGCTATCAGAAACATAGTGTTTGAAATCAATCAACGAAAGATTGCTAGCAACAAAAAGTGACGGGATCGTGTGGGATTACACAAGTTAAAGAACCTCCGATTCCATCCCACGTGAGCTGAAAAATACACGGACTAATCAGTATTAATTTACGTTAGTTATTATATGAAATAGTTAATAGGACAAAATTTCGCTTCTTCGAACGTGATAAAACATGACAGACCATTTCAAATTGAAAAAAACCTGACTAGATTATCACCACGGCATATTGTTAACCAATCGTTGTAGGTATCCCAAATATATTGAATATTCTTCACCAAATCAACTCACCATGAACTTTAATTTCATAGTTTGATTAACTGCTGCAAATCAAGACTTAATGTCATTCAACCATTAAATTACTTTTAATAGATAATTCTAAAATTATATAAAACCTACACTTATTTCAATAGACCAGATGTTCATAAGTTTGATAACCGTGGGTCTAGTCTTAATCTATGCTGGAAACTATATTTCACCAGTGTCAACCAGAGATCAAGTGATTGAAGGTGTACCAGGTCCAACTATCGCGAACTCGCTGATATTTTTGACATCGCATTCGATCTTCAACTAAGCTAAACTCTTCAATAGGTACTTGGATCGTTCACCGTCAGTGGGACCGAGGCCGCGCATTGTCTTCCGGCGATTATTGCGAGTTTGATACCGCTGTTTCTCAGTATTTGGTAATATTTATTTACGTCAGGCTAAACGGACCTGTATAGTCATAAGCCACATAACGAGCAGTTTGTTTGATATTTGGTCGAACTCATTGATGTGGAATTTCAGCTCCGGTAAAACCTGAAAGTCTTTTAACTGATTCGGCTGATAAAATTATTTTTGCATAATTTTGAGTCTAAAAATGGCTTGAAAATCATTCCCGGGTATAAACTTTGAGTATTTATCTGATACTAACTTACGGTCTCCTGTCTAACCTATTTGGAACGAAAGAAGAGTGACTTTTCGCTATAACGAATATTGTAAAACGCCTACACAGGACTTATGTAAACTTGGCAATAAAGATTAATCCGTCCGGGATGGACAACCAATTAAAAGATAAAGTACCAGATCTTCGAAATCCTACAACCTCTAACTGTGGTAAGTAAAGCAAAATTCGGCAATTATTGCTTTAAGCCTAGATAAGAATGTTGGATTTGGAAATTACACCACGTTAATTAGTTGTTGCGAGAATGCTCGACAACTTGTAAAGATATACAATACAATAGAAGTTTAATTGGGACCGCACATGGATAATGAATACCTTATCAAGCTTCTAAATGACAGTCAGGCCATGCTAGATTCCCTGGCCAGAATTCAGCCGCCCTTCCAGAACATTAAACAATTTTTGATATACCAAAAAGATCATGCAGTTCTATCACGAAAAGTCACATCTATTCAAGCACAGATAGCCAGGGGTCCTATCAAAACGGATAATGCGTAAGTTGCCATTGATATCTAGTGTTTCTGAGAACACATCGTCGGTGAGGTTAACTAGACTTCGACTCCAATTGTTGTGGACCGATGAGGCTAAAAAAAAGGAGAACATAACGGGATATGGCTTTTTCCTCGTTCAAAATGATTGCAACTTTGCCGATAGCGACTTGTTCGAAATAAACAATTACCACACGCATATATATTCACCGGGTGTCAAAATGTACTATTTTTGTAATGATAGTCCATTTGTAAAACCCAATAGCATTTTAACGGTCGAGCTTTACTACAATTTTCTGGATAATTCTACAGTGAAAAGATATTTGAAATCAAAAAATGAAATCGAAATTTTCCAGTTCAGGCTTATAGGCCAGGGAACCTTATATGTTAAGGATTTGATAGCATCTGAAAAACCTTGGATTGACATCGATTTGCCCACGCCCGAGCCTCTCAACTGTAATTATTTTCTGATATTAGTGTTTTTGACTGGGAAGGGCCCTTCTACTTCACTATCTGGGTCTCAAATATTGGGTTCTATGCAAGACGAAACAAAACATTATTACGGTACTCGCCTTCATTATTGGCACCATTCAGTAGCTGAGTTCTCTTTCACTCCAATTAATCTAAAGTCGAAGTGTTCTAAGTTTCTGGCCCCCGTCAAGGTTGGTTTAAATTAAAACAGTTTTCTTCTGTTACCAAGCATAAGTATGTGACGTTTCAAGGCATTCATTTAAATTTTTATGATACATCATTGACCTATATGTCGGACCCTTCTGAATCATTCTTGATTACTGATGTATGATAATTCTCAACCAGTTGTCAGCCAAGAGTAAATACCAAGAGAACGTCGTGATGATGTCCAAGGATCATAATATCTTAGTTTGTGAGATCGAGTTCCTCAATTCTGAAAACGCACAAAAATTCATCACTTATTTTGAAGATTACACAAAAGCAATGCATGTTTGAAGTTTATGATGTAGATATGGGGAAAATTCATTGACTGTCGTTCGAATCGTGATCGTCCCTCATTTATAGCCAGTGAAATAGTGACCAACATCAACTCTTTAGACACTTATATGGGATCCAGTTCCAATGAAAATATTCTTTGAGTGAAGAATTCCTTTTCATGATAGTATGTTAATTTAACATTTTTTACGTTATTTCAGTTTAGATTTACAAACAACATTATCCCAATTTGGATATTTAAAATTGTGTACAACTTCGAAAAGCAGCTATGTGTTTATCTTCTATCTCTAGATTTATCTCTTTGCATGTATTATACGTATGTCAGGTTCACACGACATCCGAGTAATAGTTCCTTTTTCCGGTGCGTGAGATATATCGTGATAATTTCTTTTTTTAAGAGCACCATGTAAACTTTTTTAGTATTTCTTTGCCTTCTTTTAACTAGTCACCACGAGTATGTTGCAGATTCTTACAGTGTTTTCTTGTGTTAACTGGACCTTGAAAGAGATAATGGTGAACCATGTTCTTTTCGTGGGCATCATATGAACAATAACCGAGTATTTCATGTCATAGCTCGCGAAACCGAGAATCAGGGAAAGAAATTAGCGGCTGACTTGGTTTTCAAAAAATTTGGGTGTTGTAATCTTTGAAATAGATGAATCGTTGCTAAGTTCCTGGTAGGTTTTCAGTCTGTTTCAAACCATCTTGACTTAGGGTTCTTTTCGTTTCGCCATGGAATTTATTATTGCAAGCTTTGAATCATTTCTTTTTTTGATCGTGTATGAAATTGAATGAAGGTGTGGTTGGCCAACCCATCGAATTTTTGAATGTTATGATATTGAAACCATTCAATGAGGAAATATTTCCCGAACCCTCGAAGATTAGAATTACCTTTAAATCTTGAATTTTACAATTATACCATGTATCGCATAGCAAAAAGCTGCTGTTTTGTTTTTGTTGAGAAATAAACTTGGACTTGTAACTCATGTGTATGTAATTTTATATCTACTGCTTTTTAAGCTATAATTATTCAGAAAAGACATGATTTCTACACAAATGAAATTTTTTGAATATCGAGCTAACCAAGTTAATGATTTTTGGTTTTTTTAATCTTGCACAACAAGATTCAGCCCAGATAATTTCAACATCCCTCTAGGTCTCGCATGACCCTCGATTATTCATTTGGCAGCAATATTAGCATGAATTTCACTGTTATTACGTCTTTTTTGAACAAAACTCCATGTTCTTATTTTTAAAATATAAAACAGCCCAAACCGACGGTTTGAGAATATTAATTTTGAAGTATGCTCTTAATAGCGACGATTGTTCGATATAAGTGTTTTGAACTACAGTCAACTCAGGTTAAGTGCACCCAAAATTTTGGTCCCGTTTCCATGTGGCTATATATTTACTCCAGATATCTGCACACTCCGATTAAGAGCGCGTTTTTCCCGTCCCCGATACTGCGCATTTAACCGGAGTTGACTGTATATCTCTCTGACATGATGAGTTTGTTGATGTTTATGAACTTTTATTTAATTTAAAAATCAGCATATCACAACGATTTCTCGACGAAACAAAATGGCCTGGTCCCTGGCTATTGGACATAGTTTCGCATTTCTGCACACGCAATGAAGGATTCACAAATTGCCACACTTATGAAATGTTCATTCAATTAAAAAAACATTTCACATTATGGTAGTAAAATGTTTCATTCTTTTGTCAATCCTTGTTTTCCAGACTTTTTGAATGCAATACAAAGTAAGAGAGCTCATAAACGTGTTAATGGCCTTAAAGTATGGTTAAATTAATCCAGAATAACCACAAGTCCACGATGAACGATCTCATCATCATTTTATTTGTAAAAGAGGGATCTGCATATTTTTTATTGTTTGATAACCTAAGAAGGCGAACTTTTGTAGTTGTGATTGAAAGAGGTAGAAAATCATATTTTAGTTATTCAGAAAGCATTGGTATCAATTTTCGAGATCTTTGATAATAGGTATGGGGTTTATTTTTGTATGAAGTTTAATATTAGTTTTGAAGTTCATAGTTGCATCATATCAGATTATAGCAGGCTTTTAAAATACATTTACGTTTTTAACCCTTGTATTCCAGTTCTAAGCCTGTAATAATAACGTATATGTTTGCTGAGTTCAGAACGCGGCGAAAATATTTATGAATTAATCTCACATAGATAAGCCATTTACTACATACCTAAAAAATGATAATAATGATTAAAAAGTAGCGAAACGTAATAGTTAACGTCATAAGTAGTTTCTTTCTTAAAAATAATGCTTCTCGAACATATTAAGGGAAAATTGTTACTCAGAGATTTCACAACAGCTATGTTCTGGAAAAGATAAAACTCTTTTTCTTGAAGTTAAGGTTAGAAGTAGTTTTTCAACATTTACTTGGGAAGACATCGGATTGATGGTTATTCTTGATTTTGTCAGAGGGAATTTTTTGAAATAATCTCTATGTTCGTGATATTTAAATATTATTCGTTTAACACAGTGGTCATTCGTAGCGTTTATCACACCATAAATCTGTTCACATCTTTTTGCAATTCTTCCAACTTTGAAATCACCAATCATCTCGAGGGTTCTTGAAATTAAGTTAGCTATTTTAAGGATAAACTATTGATTCTTTTTTAATCTATAAAAAATAAACAAGTGAAACAAATTTGATTTTTATACTATATCCATTAAGCCTGACCACTTCATTTATCTGTATTTCATCGACAAATCGATGATATTTAATTTACAATACTGGTTAGGTGCCGTTTTGATATTGATTAAAATGAACCATTTTTTTGTTGTTATTAGTTGAAGTCAATCAACCTATCAGATATTTGAAAATAGGAGCCATGAAAATGCAGATTCGTGATAAAAATGCTGTTACCTTTCATACTCTTAATACCTAAGCAAATATAATATATCGGATACGCGACAGCTTAGTTTAACATTTTCTCTAAAATATGACTTGAAATATCATTACGAGGTGTAATTAGTCGTCGCCAACCTCACATGGATTCCACATATTTCGGAATCCTTTTCGTGATATTTGCAATTCGATTATAATTCCATAATATCTTAGAGTACTTTTAACACAAAAAAGTTGAAAAACGCAAGAGAACTTCAACTAGCACATGCTCCATATATCCTTTCTAAGCTTTCGCTAGGTTCCAGACAGATTCGATTTATTTAGCTAAACATTTCTTATCAGAATGATTTTTGCAAAAATTGATTTCAAACAGTCAAAATCTAGACATAAATTCGTATTGATAATTATTTTAAAAACTTTATACCTAAATTCCTAGAACGAACAACGTTCACTAATTTATTGTTTTATTAAATACGAAAAAATAAAGTGATTGTTTTTCATGACGCAGCCCTCTAGAGCTTGTTCATAATCGAAAGAAATGGCACTCAACATGCAACAATGAATTCAACCTCCAGTTGTGAAATACCAAGGATTCAAGTATGAGTAATTGTCATTGAAACAACAAATACCTTCTATTTTCAAAGTCTATAATTTAGTAAGTTAATTGTTATACAGAGAACGTTTCTTTCATTCGTGGTGATTTTCGAATTCTCCCATTTTATATTATTATAACGAAAATATACTTCTCTATGAATGCATTACCTCCATCCATCCATCCAAACATTCCCTATTATCTATTTATCATTTATAGTTTTATCCTAAAAGTGATCTATGATAAAACTAATAAAAATGGTGGTAGATAACTTTATGGACTAATGTAATATTTTACCAATCACCGTTAGTCATTCTTTTTAACGGAAACCAAACATTTTATGTTTTAGCTGAAATATATGTTTATCCTTTGTTAAGGTGAGTTTGATCATGTTTATGGTTAAAGAAACTTTAAGAATTGTTTCCATTCTATCAGACAACCTATAACAAAAAGAAATGTTTGATCGATTAGTTAATTGATACACATCACTTAAATAAAGTTTTTAGTTGTTTCCTTTCTATTCCTTCATTTCGGGAATCCATACGAACTACTGATAATTATTTTGATAACATTCACAGGTTTTAATCTTCATCCGACACGAATATTATTTGAATAAATGGATTCAACAAAATGCGAACACAACTAAAAACATACATCAACGTTTTGATTTAATAAAATATAAATAGAAAGTAAAATCGTATTTCATGAGATAAGCAAAAAACAGATTTCTGAGAGTATAAGAATCTGGATGACATAAAACATGGCAAAGGTTTTTATTGATACTATAAACCCCATAAAGCCCAAAGTTAGACCTAATATTTGCATACAATAGGAACAAAATCATACCAATATATAATTCTGTTCCCAATAAGTAAAGAATGGAAACTATGGCTAACCTTACTCGACCATTTCTAAAATCATGAAAATTTACTTTAACAACTGTATGACATCGATTATAAGAAACACGGTCTCTATCGAACCAGATAAAATAAACGTATCGAATACAGATATCGCAATCTTGATGCACATCTTTTCACCAATCACCCATTCTCCTAGTAATGATGAAACGATCAAAGCAGGACCCGAGAACAATATGGTATAAATGTGAACAAATCCCACAAATATGAAGCAGTAATCAAAGCTTGAAATCCTAGGTCTCGACATCATGTTGGTACAAATACCCATTTGGACCAAAACACAGAGAATGCATGTTATGGATAGACATATCACATTTAGGAAGTAGTAGAAATCATTGTAGGACTTGGAGATTAGTATATTACTTTGAATATCCACATCTGACAGCAGAGACATGAATAGATGCGACCGATGAATATGGAATTTTATGAATTTATTGTAGTACATACATGAAGATTTTAAAAAGGAGCTTGTGGTTATCAAGTTTCACAAATTACGTTGGTTTGGAATTTGAATTCATCAGTTCTCGGTAGATAGAAGCGACCGGGTTTGGGCAAAGAAATTAAAATGTGCTATAACTGAAAGAAAATATGTTTAGCGATGAGGTAAAAAGTTTTATGGTTATAGGTAAAGGTGATAATTTTTCTTCAAGCTTAATTGGTGTACAATTTAGTTTGTGGTAGCAGAAATGTGGAATTTACGTGTTAGGGTCTGGTTTTCATTTTGTATTTCTGTATTAAACTAAATGGGCATTGGTTTCATGTTTAAAAACAAAATGACTAAAAACTATTTGTTAAATGGTAAAATTTATCTAACTAACCTGGATATTTTAGTGTGGATGATCGACCAAATTGGTGTGATTACATGAATGACATTGGTAAGCTAAAATTATTAAATATTAACAGAATGGAAGAGTTTTGTCCGGAGGCATCAACCCGTTACAGGTTTGGCAGCTGGAACAAATCAAAGAATAACGGTCGTATGGACTATCTCCGATTAATTTATCAACGATTTTGTCGGTAAGGGATCTTGCGTTACTAGGTGCTACGTTTTGTGAAGTTTCTTCTTTAAAATTAGAAGTAGATTTTTGTCGTTTATGCAGAGTAGACCGTTCTATTTTTGGTTGAAACTCGCCGTCTGGATCATACTTTTCAAGTATTTCGGTCAGCCTTCGATACGACAACTCATCGCCTGCTTTATGAATCTAATAAACACGACAACCTACCAAAATCCGCAACTCCTCCTTTATTTCTCCAAGTTCTTTTGCTAAATCAGGAATATGCATACAAGCCTTTTCTTCTGAATATCGACTATATTTTGAAAACCCAAAATTAAAAAATAATGATCTGGTTAATAAAATGAGGTACGTAAAAAGTATGGTAGTAGCGGATATGAGATATTTGGTATCTATTGACCGAAATTCTTGCTTTTTCTTGACCAAATAAACCAAACAAAGCAGGGCACATAAGCATAAAAAACGTGGTCACAAGCAGAACTTTGAACCGGCTACGGCTAGATGTGACAAGTGTGCGTTTTGCAGCGCGATATTTCTAAATAACATCAAAAGTACTTTGAAATTATTTTCCAGCTTACGGTCGAGTGAATTCAGGCCCTGAATAGTAGGAATATGTTACAAAAATGCGGGATACTGCACTCAATACGACCCCCATTACAGACGAAAAAAGGTGAAAACAAACGAATCAACTTGTATATTTGGTATTCTATTAAGTAAATGATCTTATGTGTGCTTTTCGTGATTAGTCCAAATAAGGCTGTACGTCCTTAAGAATAATTATTTGATTCTGTCTTTGCATCAGGTCAATTATATTTATTAAATAACAAAAATTTGATAATTGACCAAAGAAAAATGAACATTTTAGACGCCGATGCGGTGTAATTTTGAAAATATGTCGATTTTCACTGTTTCACATGCGCAGAGAATACATATTGTCTATTAGATTACATGATTAATTTGTTTATGTCATGTATACGTGGTAGAATGAATTAAGTTCGACAAATTGAACAATTTAGGACGTCCAGCCAATCGAGTAATGCAAATTGTGTTAATTTATAACTTGACCATTTCTAGCCTTATGATGATCCTGATAGTTGTCATGGTTAAGTTTGAGATTTTGTGTCATCCAATTATATTGTCATGATTTAAAGTTCTTGTTGGCCCGTCGGCATTATGGTTCCTGAGACGCGAAGCAATCCCTTTATGATGATAATCGAGGCCGAAGAGAAACAGCCAAACAACTGTTATTATTCCCTGTCAAAATTTTCAATTTTACGCCATCTTAAAACACTAGACTGATGATCATCTTTGATATCCTAACGTGCGAATTATCAATCTATACGTTCGCCTACGGTGTATCTACTTTGTTTTCACCATGCGTTTTGGAATTCATAATAATATAATTTCATGTGAGTATATTGGGCAGTTATCAAACTTATAACCTTAGGACTTTATTCTTTCAGAGCCTTTGTGTTTGTAATATGGATTCTTTGAAATATCATGGTTTATGATGTGTTTGAATGAATTGATCGAATGATTGCACTTTGTATGCACTCTACAAACCGCTTTTATTCCTTGGTGTTTAAATCAATCGACGGCTCCACTTTAGAATAATTTTGGAATTAAACCTTTGCTTCTATTTGACTTTTGGTACTAAATAATAATCTAAATCTATAGCAGTGGATGAGTGCCTATTGTGATAGTAGACATACATAAATAGCAGTAATGATTATATTTTATCCCAGATTGTTTCATGTTAGACTTTCTAATTCGTGAGAGTGACTGACGAGTGTTGAAAGTTTAAATATTTTCAAATGTTCAACGTCTACCTTGAAAAACATTATTGAAAGTAACTGATTAGTCAATGAATTACCTGTATTCACAAAAGTTCAGACTATTTTAGTTTCGAAAACCATTTGTGGTGCATATGTGAGAATTAAAAGGGGTGTTCAAACTACAACATATTCAATATATTTGTGTCTAATATCTTAAAATATTTATTCGCCATGAGCTATCTATTAGACGATAACAAACGAACCTGTTTATGCCCCCACAATATACTCAATTTAACTATAATAAATGAACATGAAAATGCAAATCGGAGTATGATTAATAATATAATAGTGAACAGTAGTGGTATTTGTAGTCGTTGTAATTGTAGTCTTGGTAATTGAAGACGTAGAACCATGAACTTTGCCATATTGATTCGTCTAATGGAAAATGGGATTTTTATAGTCAGAGATAGAATGTGAGCCTAAAACAGAATGGCTTGTGTCGTGTTGCTTATAAAATTAGATTCACGTATATTGAAAACTCTGACCCTATCGATTGAATTCTAACAACTTAGCTACATGCCAAAATTTATGGTTATATAGATACGCTGTTATCTTAGTGGGACACTCATTAAACCGAGTGGAAAAATGGAAGTAATCATTAAAATCATTAAAAATTGAATGACATGCTTTTTTACAGGGTTCCATCCATTATCGCGAAAATTTCCTATTTAATTTCTTGTCAATAAAATTCAATTTTGTGATATTTGATTAATGATTGAAACGAGAAAGATAATTTTCAGCATAAATTAAGAGGTTTTCCAGAATTCCTGTTGCTAGTTTTATAGTTATATATTCGACGAAAAAAAGCATAAATTCTAACTCGGTTATAGTAAACTTATCGGTTATGATCAACTTTTCCGGTCCCGATTAGATATAATTTTTATTTTTTGCACAATTTCAAAATAATCAACTGAATGCGCAGAATCCAACAGCAATTTGAGATATGCCACCTAAGGTGTCATCAAAAATGGAAAGGACCCAACCATCATTAATCTCAAAAATTCAATTATACGAGCACTTGAAAGGAGAGAGAAATTTATCATTCGCAAAGGAACATAAAATAAGCCGTGCAACTATAAGAAATGTTTGGTCAAATAGAATTATGGAATCTTATTGCAAATTTACAAAAAATCGAATGAAAAGCAGAACAACCAAACAGGTAGATTTTGATATATTATAGAAAGGTTCACTATTCAAAAAATAAATATGTTTCATTGAGTTTAAAAGTTGTAGCTGAGAATGTAAATAAATCAGCCAAGGCGAATAGCATTCAAAATTTTCATTGTTTGACAGTTTGGATTGCTCGAATTTAAAATAAAGGATAGTTTGAAATAATATCTTGAGAGTCAACATCGGCTGATGTGGCAACTGTCGATGACTGGATAGAAAATGTTTAGTCAAAATTATGACACGGATTTGATGACAACAAGATATTTAATGGCAACGAAGCAGGCTTGTTATACAAAGCCCTTCCAAATAAAATCATAAAATGTAAAATAGACGATTTCCATTGAAAAAAGATTTCAAAGTATCAGTATTCAATATAACTTTATGCCAGTATGATAAAAGACAAAAAACGCCTGTCATTATAGGTATGTTTCAAAACCCAAGATATTTTAAATAATTTTAAAATGTGTCATACCATGTCTAAAAAATTCATGGATGATTTCAAACATTTTCAGAGAGACATTAGTTTGTAGGGATTTGCAATTAATTAAATAATATAGAAATATACTTGTTGACACTTTTTCTGCTCATATTTTGGACAGGACTATTTCACATAACATTTCACCTGTTAATCTGACTCAAACCGTGCCAGTGTTTTACAACCATTTGACAATGGAACTATTAAACACTTTCAAGTTGTTTTTATAAAAACAGGCTTGTTTGCCAATTAATCCAACTGTTGGATAATCAAGGACAATTTAAGATTTTCGTGCTTGATGGCTTGAATTTAATCAAAACATCTTGGAACAAATTATCGTCGCTAACTATTTGCAAATCTTTTTAACTACACTAAGAAAATTTGCCAAATATGATATTTCGACCGATGCTGAACTTGCACCAATTATATCTATTTTTGGTTCAAATGAAGCTTTTACTGAATATGCTATAGCTGATACAAATATTGATTTTTGTAATGAAGAAGAGCAAAAAATGCAGGCGATGCAGCTTTTAAGAAAAGTCTTAAAACAGTAGACCTACGAACAGAAGTAAAAATTGAAGTGGTCGTGAATGTAATGAGCATATTAAAATCATTTTACCAAACAAGTGATA